>VANL01000218.1:0-49742 GCA_006352455.1 Brachionus sp. 'Tiscar'
CCCCCTTCCCCCTCCCCACCCCCAACCCCCCTATCAAAAAACCCAACAAAAAACCCTAAAAAAAAAAAAAAAAAAAAAAAAAAAAAAAAAAAAAAAAAAAAAGATAGATATATTAAGAAAATTGAGTCAAAATTTAATTATTTCATATAGTTTTTTTGGTATAATTGACCTATTTTTTAAATTGAAAATTTTACGTAATTCCGTAACTGTTTGGTTGTCTTGGTTCGCTTTAATCTCTGTTTTAATTCTGTACTTGTGAATCGAGCATGACGACACCAAATCATTTTCACTTGTTTGGCAGATTTCCATCACCTCTCTTGTTAAGTCCCCTTTGATATTTAAGGCAAATACATTATCCAGTATTGTTTTTGTGTAGATATTTTGATTTAGTCGTATAAAAAAGTCACATTTAAGTTTTTCAAGTCTTAGGTTACTTTGTTCAATTCTAAGCGCGTTCATGAGATGACTTGACCTACATCGAGTTGGGACCCCATTCATTTTTTTTATTAATATTTAATTTTTCATTCATAGTTTTAAATATATAAAATAGAAAAAAAATTATTTCATATCATCTTGAAGAAGTTAATTTTTGAATATTGTAAGTTAAAATTTGATTATTTAAAATAAATTTTCAATTATGTTATCAAAATACAACTAATAAAACAATCAACGACCATTAAGTTTTTGTAAATAAAAATATAAATTTTCAAATATTTTGGTCATCTTTATTTTTTTGATTTTTCAATAAGGGTTCATAGCTATTCAGATGTTTTACTAGATTGGAAAACTAATATTCATGTCTGGACTTAAATTAATAAAAAAAAATTAAAATTAGTTTTTGTAAATTTAAGGTTGTGTGTCTAAAGAAAAACATTGTTTCGATTAAATTTTTCTACTTAAATCAGTAAAATTTGAAAATAATAAAATAGAATAAATTGGCTTGGGAATTCAAATTTTTAAAATTTAATAATGCCACAGGATGTTAGTCTAAATAAGAGTAGCTATCAATAGCAATTGCAATAATATCAAATTAAATTATTTTGACTAGTTAAATTCAGTGGCTATTAAAACTATTTAAACTATTTCTAAAATAAAAATTAACTTTTTTTAGGTATTGAGAATTTCAAAAAAAAAATAAGAAAAATTCTTCCTTTGTTGATAAATCAAAATTTCACAAAAATAAAATATATTTAAAAAAAAAACTGCAACTTAGTGCAATAAATTTCTAAAATAATGTAAATAAAAGACAAAAAATTAAACATCAATAATATATTTAAATTGATTATCGATTTTGTTTACTTAGAAAAAAGAAAATAAAAATTCTATTTTAGGTAAAAAAGATGCAACAAAATTTGTTGCACTAAAGTTGCAGTATTTTTTTAAATATATTTTGTTTTTGTGAAATTTTGATTTATCAGAAAAGGATGAATTTTTGTTCTTTTTATTTTTGAAATCCCTTTTTTTAGTTGTTTTTACCAATATTGGTACTTCAAATTTTAAGATTGGTAAAAAAAAGTAGAGTATCTTCAAAGATAAAACTAGAGAATATAGGCCAAATTGAGAATTGATCGTTTAAGTAGCTATGATATAAGACAAAGATTAAATGAGGCGCGTGAGCAAATCGTTTGATCGATTCGAGCCAAAATCATTTAGTTGATTATCTTTCAAAGCGAATCAAAGGTAGCTGAACTAGATGATTTGAAAGTTTTGATCTATTTGAGTAAACAATAATTGATTGAAGTATTTAGGTCTTGAAAGCGTTTTGACTCTCTAAGCCATTAATATTTAACCAATTAGTTCGAGTATTATGCTTTGTTTTTTGGTTAAATTTTAATAAATTTTCTAATCTCCAAACAAACACTTGACAGTTAGTTTGGACCCTTGATTATTTTTTTTGATATAATTATTAAGCAGTATTAAACACTCTTGATGCAAACAATTAACTTTTAAAATCGAGACTTATATTCAGCCAAAATTTATTTTACTTATTAATGCAAATGGTATTTGTGGCAGTCGATAAATAAATTTTTCCATTTTAACAAAACTGATCAAGATGAATGAATTACATGGTGTAATCAAGAAATCGAGGATAAGTAATAAAAATTCAAATGATATAAACAACTATTATTTAATAATTTAAATAGAAAAATAAAGTTATTAATTGAATATTTTATCTGTTTTAAATGAGATTTGAATTTATCTAACCAGGCTAAACAACGCGGCTAGGTCGATTGGTAGAATGATTAATTTTTTAGGAACTTATCTTGATGATTTATGGTAAAAATCGCGAACAGATATAAAAAAAGTTGCACAACTTTTCGATAAGAGAACTCACTAATACTACATTATATCAAAAACTAACTCTGCTATTAAGATAATTTCACTAGATAATTCAATCAGTTAAAATATTTTTGTTCATTTTTGTTTATCTTTATTTATTGAGCGAGTTCTACACTAGGTCCAGTTTTTCAGTCAAAATTAATTTATTTTTAGTTTTCATTTTTATTTATTGGTATTCAATAATCGGATTATGACAAGTTGTGTAGTTGGAAAAAATATTTCCGAATAAATCAAATCCGCTGGAATGATACAATAAAAAAGATAAGAATAATTTATTGTATCGATTGAATTTCTGCTAGTTTCTGGTCGATGAGCATAAATTAATTTTTGTTACTCAAAGGCAAATATGCTGCTAATGAAAAGCCCGAAAATTGAAATTTTTTAAGTCTCGTTTTTTTTTTTCAAAGCTTTAAGCCTAAAAAATCTAGACTTTAAAAATCTAATTTCAATGTAATTTAGATAGATTTTTTGATATGCATTGACAAATTTTGATTTAAAATTAAAAATTTTTTTTTCAAGTTTTGTCTTTTTTAAAAATTAATAGTTAAAAAAAATTCTTTTTGCTTGAGATTAGAATAAAGTTTAAGATTAATTTTTGCTTTAATTTAGAAAAAAAATTTTTATTTTTTTATTCTATTTCAAAAAATTTTAAAAATATTTTTGTCTAAATTACAAATGTAGCCCTATGTTCCAAATCGGACCTTGAGATTTCATTAAAAATTTAAAAGTATTGGTAGTAGTTGCTTTTAAACTGGAAGGCACCGAATAAATTTTGTTTATTTTCAATTGCCACTCAAATCAAATAAGCAAAAAAAATTTTCTAGATTTTTATTTTTTAAATGAAGAAAAGGCTATTTTAATTTTTATTATCGAGTATTTTTCAAATTTAGTTATAGGAAAATTTTATTTTAAAATAAAAAAATTAACAAAATAAAAAAATTATTTTAGATGAAATTGCGGAAAATTTTTAAAGAGATTAAAAGAGGTCAAAATTTTTATTCTCAAATTTGAAAATTATAGTTCCAATTTTTTATCGTTGTTTTCTTTTTCTGAGATCGATCTGGGACTTTTCTCGGTGAGTGTAAAAATAATGAATTATGAAAAAAAGCAACACAATTCGGAACTAGGTCCAAACAAAGCCCAGCTTACCAATATTTAATTTGTCTAAGTCTTATGCAAATTTTGAAATGGATTTTTTAAATTTGAAATAATTCTAATCCCTTCAAATTTTTTGAAATTCAAAACTTGTAATTGACTCTAAATTTTAACCCCAAAGGCTTCATGATCGTCAAACTTTGTTTTTACTAGATGCTTTTTATCAAAACTAAAAAAAAACAACAATAATTGGTTTTGCTTTACCAGAAAACCTTGAACAATTTATTCTAATATGTAATTTGTTTGGATTCGGTCTATTTCTAGAATTACCAAATAATTTTTAAGATTGCTAATAAAAAAAATATACAAACCAAGTTTATTTTTAAAGGAAAATAAAATAAACTCGTTGTCTAGAAAAAAGACTCATGTTAGTCCCATTAACTTTTCAGGCTTGATTTTATATTCAACTTTTTGATGAGTTGTTGACTAAGATTGGGCCCATCAAGCTCAACAACAAAAACAATAACACATAAAGCCGCCTATCCCAAAAACATATTTCAAATTGTTCTAAGGTATACGACAATTTTCGGCTTCGATTATTTTTTGACCATAAACTCAAAATTGTTTAAGGTGTTTATGTATACAATTTTGGAGCGAATTGTTTGTGAGTGATTTAAGTCGAGAATAAACCAAATTCAATATAAAAATAACACACTATACTTTTTAATTAGCCAATATTTTCATGTTGTTATTTTCTCTCTTTTTTTTTATTTTTGTTCTAAAACTCTTTAAATTTAATGATGTTTTAAAATTTATTTTGTTTGTAAACAAGTAGAAATTGGATCAATTGAAAAAAAAAAGTATTATTAATTAAAAAAAAAATTTAATTGCAACTACATTTTTATGTAGTTCCATTCGTCTCGTCATATTCAAGTTTTTAAATCGGCTTAAAAACGATTTAAAATATAGCCTTAGGTCGCAAATAACCTACACTTTATGAATAATTCATTTTTTGATTTTTACATCAATCTTTTTTTTTTCGGTAAGCTACTTTAAAGGCAAGATTTATTGCTTTTTAATAGTAAAAAGTATTGTGAATTTGATTAATAGGGTCTAGAGACACAGGAAACGATTTATGGCACCGTATATGTGAATTTTAGTCTAAATAGGACATTTAAATAAATTAATTGCTTTTAGCTAAGAAATTTGTTGACCCTCCGAAAGAACCGCAGTTATTTTCAAGTGTGCCCTAAGCGAAAATCATTCGCGATAGGCAATAAAAATTAATCAAAAATTTAAAAAAAATTCCTATAAACAAGCTTTTTAATTTTAATTTGTGTCGCGGTAATTAAAGCTAACTAAAACAAATTTTTTTTAAAAATATCTTAAAAACCTTGTAATTTAGCTCAGATTTAAAAAAAATTTCTACGCTCTTTAGCAAAGCTAGAAGAAATAAAATAATTTTTTTCGAAAATTTATTTTCAATTATCACTATTTGTTATTTAAATATTTGAGTTTATATCCCAAGATAATTTGCAAAATTTTTGTAACTTTTTTTAGATGTTTGAGTGAATTTAGTTTTAAAAATGATCGGTACTAGCCCCACGAATCGGTCTTTTTCACCCATTTATCCTCAGGCGTGTTCCCTATATCCGTGCGATATTTTGGCCAAGCGAACTGTTCGCATAGTGTCCCAGCCACCCAAGTTTCGATTGCCACCTCCGCCAAATCCATTAAATTTTTTCAATCCGAATTCAATATTTGCTGGAAACGATCTAAACGAATATTCTAAGGAAAAATTTCTGCTCTATTTTCTCAGCTATGAGGATGAGTCAATTGAAAAGTGCAAAAATTTGCGCATTCAACTTTTGGCTAACAAACCGTTTGTGATCAATGAGATTTTGCCAAAAACCGGTCCACAAAAAATAAAGGATTCTAAAATATTTTCCCATCAAGCAGCTAATTCGACCCCAATTACAGATCCCTTGACACAAATGTTCAATCAAAATTCACTAGTAAATCAATCATCTAGTTTATTCACATTTTTTAATGTCATTTTGTTTACAATAACTATTTTTTTATTAATTGGTCTTATTCTATTAGTCATTTATTTAATTTTATTAAAGTAAGTACATTTTTATTAAATGATATTAATTATTAATAATATAAAGTTTTGAACAAAAATTTTCAATCTGATTCTTCTACTAATTTCTAGTCTAAGATATGATTTATTTCGATTCAAAATTAGATTTTTACATATTTTCTACTTTTTTAAATAAGTGAAAATTATTTTAATTTTCAAAAATGAAATAGTAAAATTGACAAATTTTTTTCCTCTTATAACAGTGTTTTTTGATCTTAATGTAAAAAAAATCATTTCTGATTTATTGGCAAAATATGAGATAAAAAGGTGATATGTGATAAATTTATTGATGAATTTTTTGCATTCTTAATTAGTTATTAATATATAGTAAGATGGGGCAATTATTTGTGAATGGGGTGAATTTTTTTTTTGATTGAATTTTACGGCAAAATGAAAATAAAAATTTTGTCTTAAAAGCAGCATTATAGGTAGAAAAAATATCGAGGATTCCGAAAATAACATTACTTTCTTTTATAGGACCTCATAAATGTGGTCAAAATTTATGTTTTTGTAAAAGGTACGAAAAATTACCAAATTACCTATTTGCCTAAATGAGTTAATGCACTAAATTAAATTTTCACAAGAAACAAAGATATCAAATAGCTCAGATAAGCATGATATTGAAAGCCCTCTGCCTAAGCTATCAATACAAAACAAAAATTAAATTAAAGTATTTTTTATTAAGTCCATTCTGAGTTAACTCTAACCTCATTAACCCCTTTTGCTAAGGGGATGAGTCGGAAAATTCGGTCTAACTCGGTTAACGAATTTGGAGTTTTCAAACAAAACTAAGACTATAGACAAAAAATAGAAAAAATAAGTCACCCGGTTAGGCCATCTTACTATAAATAATTTTTGGGTCTAGTGGTTTATGAGAACGTTTGTTCACTTATTAGGTGAACAATCTGTTCACTTGATATTTTCTTCACCAATATGTGAATTTAAATAATTATAAATAAAAAAAAATTTTTGGTGAACAATCTGTTCACGTGATATTTTCTTCACCAATATGTGAATTTAAATAATTATAAAAAAAAAAAAAATTTTGGTGAACAATTTTGAAATTAGGTGAACTATCCTAGACTAATGTGAACAATTCACGAAGAAATAAAAATTTTATTTTTAAAAATGGACCCATATCTTGGTTGTATTTACGATAAGTATTGTTTTGACAAGTTCTTGACGGAAATACTAGTCCTCTGTCACTTATTTTTAAGAAAATTTTATATTCTTCAGAATCATTAACTTGCATTTTTATTTAGAATAAAATTTTTTTGTCAGATTTAAGATTAGTATTTATTTAATATTACAAATTTTCTAGATCATACCGATTTTAGGAATTAAATTTATAAATTGTGTAAGTACTAAATAAAATAGCAAGAATTAAATTATTGAAATAATCTTAACAAATAATTTTGATACTAATATAAATATAGTTCAAGGGAAATAAATTTACTTTAGGTATATTTTATGTGAACAAAATATATTTTAGGAAAACATTTTAATTCACATATTGGTGAACAAAATATTACGTGAACAGATTGTTCACCAAACCTTAGAACAGGAATTAAGTTAATAGAGATATATTTATTTATTTCAATGAACGCTTCAAAGGATCAACTTGAAAAATAAAACATTACTAATCTAGATTATTGTTCTCGAAATAAAAATGGGTGGCCAGCTGTACCTCTGCTTGAAAAAGTGAGTGAAGACTGCCAATTGACGTGATCAATGTTTTTTTTTACTTTAAATATGATCGTTAAATAAAAAAATTCTTTAAAAATTTCCAAAAGATTAAAAAATTATTTTTCAGGTATTAATTCAGTAAACAGAGCGTGAGTTATATAAAAAAATAGAATGTTTTCATAATTTTATAAGTCACATGAATTTAATTTAAATAAACAAACTACTAGAAATAATTTTTTAAGTTAGATAATTTTTTTAAGCTTTTTAAAAGGAAAAAAAATTAGTTTAAAAAGGAAAAGCTTTGGTTTAAAGTTGAATGATTCTTTCTTGTTTTTCTTTGGTCATTGATCCAGAAATGCAAAACTTTACTTTATTTTAATTTATTTTTTTACATTAAACTCGCGATGTTTACTGAATTAATACCTAAAAAATAATTTTTTAATCTTTTGGAAATTTTTAAAAGTATTTTTTTATTTAACGATCATATTTAAAGTAAAAAAAAAACATTGATCACGTCAGTTGGCAGTCTTCACTCACTTTTTCAAGCAGAAGTACAACAGGCCATCTATACAAAATTAAAAGAAAATAATCAAGAATTGTGCTCAAGTTACAACTTTTTAACAAACCGTGTAGTCAATGGCTGGAATATCTTGGGAGTGGATGCAGTTAAAGCAAAAATAGACTAAAACTTTCATAATATTTTTTGTACATAATCAGTAATCAGATTTTACGCATTTATTTTATGTGTTGCAATAAACCACTTTACTAATCTAAATAAAATAAAATAATTATGATATTTCCTGACAAATTGGGAAATTAAAGATTGTAACTTAGACACCAATTTTAATTTTTTTCCTAAAACTTCGTGATTAGAGTTAATTTAAACTATGTTTTATACTTTTGGTTATTAAATTAAGAACATTTAGAAAAATTGTTCAAAACTTAATAATTAGAATAATATTAAATGTAATAAAATTAATTTTTTATTTAGACGAAAATCAAATTTTAAAAAAAGTAATGCATTGTCAAGTGAATCAACATTTTTGTCAAATAATAGTACAACACATCCGAATTTTAAGCCTGATAAAAATTTAGTACTTAACGACTTAAACAATCAAAGTCTGAATGAACAATACCAGCATTTATTGGACACATCTCAGACATATATAAACGATACGTCTCATTTTGTACCTGCCAATTTTGTCTACAATACAAATAAAAATATTTTGGTCAAAAATTTAAAAAATGAAAATTTGCTTTTTAAGCAGAATCAGAATTGCTCTACTCCATCAAGTGCGTCATCAACTTCAAATCAAAAATCAGCATTTACAACTACTACAAATTCAATACCTCTCAACTCAAACTATATGTCGTTTAAGAATTCTGGCAAGCCGAAAAAGACCGAAACATTAAATAGAAAGTGTTCATGTGTTAGCTCAGTTTCTTCTTCATCAAATTGTTCAAATAGTAGTTCTGTCTTATTAAATCCGATTAAAAATCAACATGAGCCTTATGTGACACTAGTGAGACAGAATGAACTTTCTTCGCCGCGAAATGCAAATATCAATGAGTTTTGCATTAATCCTTATCAGCAAATTTTGATGGATTTTGGTCAAAATGGCACAATTCAGCGTTGCAATTTTTTAGACACAAACACTTTGAATAAAGTAGCCTTGATATGCAGTCATGATCAACAGTTTAATACAGCTAAATTAGTTAAAATTGTAAATTTTCCGAATTATTGCACTAATTGTGTTCATCATGCACAAACAATGAATGGGTATATTGACACTGATCAGCATTATGTCAATAATTATAATGATGATAAGCTCGAAAGTGAACAAGTCTATGAAATTATAGATGGTGAAAATGAGAATGAAGATGCCAAGAGTTCTAATAAATCTTTGAAATCGGACTTGTCTTCCTTGAGAAAAAAATATCCACGAACTAATCCGAATTTTTTACTGCCTAATAGGTCTTGATAATAAAATACAGTGAAGTTGATTTTTTTTTCTTTTACTTAGCTATTTTTGTAAATTTGATGTCTTTAAATTTTATTTTTTTTTAAATAAAATATTTCTTTCTAAATTGAGTTGATATTTTTTTTTAAAATTCAAAGTATCTACTTAATAATTTTGAAACTTTTTTATAGAAAATAAATCTAAAATTCAAAAAAGTAAAACCATAAGTGTAATAATGTAAATGACGCATAGAAAAAAAATTAGCGCATAAGATTATGAATTTTTAACGATCTGATAAACATGGTAAAGATGTTTCACTTTAGAAAAATGAGCCATTTCAATTACTTAAACTTTTAGGAAAAGTTTGATGAAAGATCTTTTATTGCTTTTTTCCCCTCGTTTAAGTAGAGTTATGAATCGCTTTAATTGAACGTTTTTCTTTAAAATTGGAAAAAAGATTTTTTATGGTTTAATTTTAAAAAATATACGATAAAGATAAGAAATAAAATAAACTTAACTTTTTATAAATTATGCGTAATTTTAATTTTTCATTCTTTATTAATTTTTTTATGCGTCAAAACCCCTCATCCACAATAGATTTGCTCAGAATTTTTTCTAGTTTATTTTAAATAAAGAAAATTTTATGCACTTTCAAAATATATCTGATTTTGAAAGTTAGGGTTTCAATGGACGTAGTTTACAAATTTAAGTCAAAATTAACTTTTAAAATTCATTTTACTTTATGAAACTTTTAGCTTTTATATTTTTTTTAACTAATTTTCATTTGAATATAATTATAAATTAATCAGTTAATGAAGATCTATTAGAAAATACATAATATTGGTCAAAATTTTTAAAATCATACATTAATTTAACTGTTAAATTATTTATTAATTTATTAATGTCAACTCATCTTTATAAATTTTTAAATAAAAAAAACATAAAAAATAGTAAAAAAATAATTTGAAAGGGGAGGTTAATTCTTATGACTGAACTAGATGATGTAGTATCTGGTGGTGTTGTATTTGTTGGTGCAGTAGTATCTGGTGTTGGTGTAGTAGTATCTGGTGGTATTGTAGTTGTTGGTGAAGTAGTATCTGGTGTTGGTGTAGTAGTATCTGGTGGTATTGTAGTTGTTGGTGTAGTAGTATCTGGTGGTATTGTAGTTGTTGGTGTAGTAGTATCTGATGGTGTTGTAGTTGTTGGTGTAGTTGTATCTGATGGTGTTGTAGTTGTTGGTGTAGTAGTATCTGGTGTTGTTTTAGTTGTTGGTGTAATAGTATCTGGTGTTGTTTTAGTTGTTGGTGTAGTAGTATCTGGTGTTGGTGTAGTTGTTGCTGTAGTAGTATCTGATGGTGTTAAAGTTAATGGTTTAGTAGTTGATATTGATAGTTCAAACGATTCAGAGTAAACTGAGCTTCCTTCAAATGTAGTTGCATTTACTTTTAATAAATTTATGGATAACAGAAAAATTGTTAAAAAAATTATTTTATTCATTTTTGTTATGAATTTTTCTTTCACTTTAAAAAAATATATCAAATTTAGATCTTTTATACTTGAATTTTATAAAAAAAATATCAGTTTTATCAAAATTAAATATTTTAATATAATTAAGCAATAATTTCCTGACAGTTAATATCAAATATTTACAGTTTCAATAAATTTTTTTTTATACTTAAATTTATTATACAACTAAAAATCTTGAAAATTAAGAAAACTTTTTAATCGAGATAAGAATTTACTTAAAAAAAAATTTTGAATAACCATGATATTAAAAAATGAATAAAATCTTTTATAATTAAAATTACTCTCAGTTACTGATAAAAAGTGCATCATCTTAGATTTTATTAATTTTTCAATATTTTAAAAGATGGTAACTAAGGAACAAAATAAAAACAAGTTCATGATTTTTAAAGATTTCTTATCGATTTCTTATCATTTAAAAGAATAAATTTGACTCCAAATATTAAAAGCTTTCATTTTATATTTACCATCATTTTTTTACAAATTGCAATTTGTAGTAGTTTTAATTTAGATTTAATTAAGATTTATTAAATGAATTTTAGTTAATAATTTAAAAATTTTATGAATTTTTAAAATAAATAAGAGAATACAATTTTTATCAACAAAAAATTTCTTTAAGTAATATTAATGATATATTAATGATACTGTTAAGCCACTGTTTGGTTATTCTATCTTTTAAATTATTTGTTTTTTAAATCGGGTGAAAGATTTTCTTTATTTATTCGTCATTGTTTTACTAAATTTGACCGTATTCTTTCGCTGTTCAACAGTGAGAACCTTTTTTGAAATTTTTTTTCCACATTCACTAAAAAATAGTAGTAGTAATAGTAATTATTATAACTGCAACCTGGAGCTAGTCCAAGCAACGCTTTAATGAGCTATATCAGTCTATTCATTGTGCTTCGTCTTACTCTTTCTCGCACCATGTTCTTGCAGTTTCTTCTAAGATTATCCCTTTTACTGTAAGGCCTAGACTGTAGTTCAAACCTTTTCTGAAATTCACAATCTCCATATTGTTCACTAGTTCTACACGTATTCTTTTTGTTTTTAGACTTTGTATGAAATGTTAAAACTAGTGTTGGACGCGATACCGGTTTATTTGGCGAACGGTTTTCACGATCAAATGGCTGATCCTTTTAGTAATAAAAATTCTACTCGCCAAGTTATTCGATCTTCAATATGAACGATCATTCTTTTTGAGAATGATCAAATGATCGCTCCACTAAGTGATCAAAAATTCCGATCGCCAAATTTAAGTGTCACCAGAATGTTTTTTTTTTAAATTTACTAAACAAAATAATTTAAAAAAAAGTATATTTTTTTATAAAAATATGCAAAAAATAATTTAAAAAAAGATAATTCTGATGACACTCAAATAAGCTTCTTCAATCTCACATTAAAAAGAGCCTATTCAAATAATCAACTAACGAAATCTCAAATCAAGAATGGAAGGTGAGTTAAAAGTTTTAGATAGATTACCAGATAATTTTGATAATGAGAGGTTAAAAACGGTTTAAAAATTTCATCCGATCATTGATATTGAGGTGATCGCACATTATAATGGTATTTGGTGAACAGAATTTTTTATCACTTAGAAGAGGGATCATCTGATCGATGGCAAAAGAAATGATCGCACTCATGATCGTTCATATTGAAACGTATAGTCAGAGATGGTGACTCAAAAATTTGACTCAAGTCAAGTACAACTCAAGTCTAACTTGAGTAATTTTTTTTATTAAAATTGACTTTGAATTATATTTTTAGTAATTGATTATTAGTGAAAAAAAAATTCGATCTAGAGTCTATTATTTATTTTTTATTTGTTTTCAGTACTGAGCTAAAGTTCCTTCAGATTAAAAAAAACTAAAATAAAATAAGTTAATTAAGATAAAAAAAAATAAAAAAAATAAGTAAAAGTATATTAAAAGTATGATAAAAACAAAATAAATAAAATAACTTAAAATATGAGAAAATTAAATTAGATATATTGAGATAAGTTCTAAAATGTTGGAGGGAGTATCAAATTTTAGCTATTAGAATAGACCTAACGGCAGAGTTTTGAATAATTTGTATTATTAGTTTGTTACGGTATATCACCAATTATTCATATTATGATTACAATCTGTATTCATATATATTTGATTATTGATAATTATTGAAATTAAAAAAAAAAAGTAATAAACATTAACATTTAAAATTAAAATTATCGGATGTTTCAATTCTTTTGTCTAAAACTTATTAATTTTATATTTTTTTTAATTTTTTTTTAACATCGCCTACAAGGCGTTCATTGAATAAATAAATAAAATAAAAAAAAATCTGTATTCATATATCAATAGTCAATAAATATTTATGAATAACATAAATATTGATAAACATTTTTTAATGATACGAAATCAATCAACGATCTAAAATGGTTATAGCTAGAGTCAATTAAAAATTAAATAATTAATAGTTATTTGATTTAGAATGATTAAGTTTTATAGGCATTGTGAATTTTGGAACAAAAAAAAAACAAAAACAAAAACTTGATTAAAAAGATAAATTGACTTTTTTTATTTAGGTTTAAAACTTGTTCTGAAAATGTATCAACAAAGCTTGTATCATCCAAAATTTGTCTCTGCAAATACTCTGCAACTTGAACATCATTTGATTCTGACTCGAGTCTGATTAAAAATCACTATATTAATAATCGTTCTATAAAAAATGTCTATTAATATTTTATTTTTTGTTTTTATTTAATTATTTTTAAATTTAATTTAGATGAATTTAAAATAAAATTAATTAAAAAAAAAAGATAAAATTTTTATAGTTTCTAAGAATTTGTATTTTTTTGAAGGTTTTAAAATCGACAGTATTTGTGATTTCAAGAATGAATTAAATACTATTTGAAAACTGTGACAAAAAGTAAATCTTTAAAACTAAAATAAGATTATTTTTGAAAAAAAGACAGCGATTTTATCGCATCAAAAACATCATTAAGCCAGCTTTCTATTCTCAAATTAGCTTTTAATTTAAAAATGGTTTTAAATGAAACAAGCTAAACAGTTTGAAAAGGTTAATATCTTTTGAAACAAAAAGATAAAATATCTGACATAATATACTAAAAAATAGTAGAAATATAAAACCATTGATAAAGTTAAAAAATATTTTCAACTAGCTTACCAAAATTTGACTTAAGGGAAAAAATATATTTTTTCAAAAAAATACCCACCAAATCTTGACTCATTAAATTGGATTATTTGCTTGATAGAAAGACTCATATAAACTTTCTTTGTTTAATAAATCAAATTTTTAACCACGATGAATAACAATGAATACATTGAGGCCAATGAAGTAATATATTCCGAAATACCCAAAAAATTTACCATCAAAAATCATCTTGGTCAAAAAATTAAAGAGAACATTTTGTTGATTTCAACTATTTTATCTGTTGTAATAGGTTCTATTCTAGGCTTATACATACGTAAATACACAAAAATTGAGCCGAATAAGAAACAATATTTTGGATTTTTGGGCGAAATTTTTCTTAGAATGCTAAAATTTTTAATTTTACCATTAATTTCGTCAAGCTTAATATGTGGTATAGCAAGTCTTGGAATGGCGAATCGAACAGCTAGTGTTGCACTTAAAGCATTTATTTATTATTTTTCAACCACATTTTTAGCTGTTATTCTTGGTTTGATTTTAGTGGTCATTATTCATCCAGGTGTGAAACATAAATCACCAAACGAGTCAATAGATATTTTGCTTAGACAAAAAATTAGTCCTCTGGACACAGTTCTAGATTTAATTAGGTAAATAAAATTAATTTTTTTATTTTAAATATTTTATTTAAATTAAGAAATTTGTTTCCGGACAATATAATTCAAATAGGTTTTGTTCAATACGAATCTAAAATAGTTCCAAAGTATAAAGATGCAAATGAAACTAGTATAGAGTATTGGTATCCAGTGCCTGGAGAAAGACCAGCAATGAATGTACTTGGTTTGGTCATGTTTTGTTTAGTGTTTGGATTTACAATTTCAAAGATGAAAAATCATGGTAAATTTCTTTATGATTTATGTGAAGCACTTAATGAGGCATTAGTGCGAATAATCAGTTATGTTATGATTTTTTCACCTATTGGAATTTGTTCTTTAATATGCAGTTCAATTATTAACATGGGAGATTTGTCGGGTATTTTTGAAAAAATTTCAATGTATACATTAACTGTTTTACTTGGTCTTTTTATCCATGGATTTATGGTTTTACCTGCAATATATCTAATTTTTACCAAGCGTAATGTTTTTATCTATGCGAAAAATATGATAGAAGCTCTACTTGTAGCTTTAGCAACTTCTTCAAGGTATTTATCCTGATTTTTTTCTCTAATAACTTAATATTTGAAACAGTAATGCATCACTACCGGTCACTTTCAAATGCATTGAAGACAAAAACAAAATTTCAAAATCAATTAGCAGATTTGTTCTTCCTGTTGGGGCTACTATTAACATGGTAAATTTTTCATATTTATTCAAAAATCTTTTTGCTTTCTAAACGTTTAATTTCTAAAATAATTTAATCTTATTAATTCCACAATTAATTTGTTTAAAATCTTGATTAGTCCATGAACTACAATAAAAATAAAGTCAAAAAAAATTTTTTGTTTTGCAAATTTTATTTTTAATGAAAATTAACTTTTTGGGTTAATTTTTTGAATTTCTATATCATTAGATTTTTTTGAGAAAAGTAAAATTAAAGCTTAGTCTTTTTAATGTGACTTTTTATCATTTTGCAAAATATTCATTTTTTTATTTGAAATTTTCTTGCCTATTTTTAACAAGTTAAAGGCTAGTGATTAATTTGTTATTTTTCAAAAAAACTAAACTAAAATGATGTTAATCTAATTTTTAATTAAAAAAATCTAAATATTTTAAAAATATATTTCGAAAATTTAATGCAAGGTTTAAATTTTTTTATTTAAATTTTAAAATTTCAATAATATATTTGAATCTCTTTTTAATAGTAAAAACTAATTTATTTTTAACAGGATGGTACAGCATTATATGAAGCCGTTGGCGCCATATTTATAGCTCAAATGCATAATATACATCTAACGGTAACCGATTACATTGTAACAAGTTTTACTGCTACTTTAGCTTCGATTGGAGCTGCCGGTGTGCCATCAGCTGGTCTTGTTACCATGGTCGTTGTTTTATCAGCTTTGAATCTTCCCCAATCTCACATATCACTTATTTATGCAGTTGATTGGTTTTTGTAATTTAATTAAATTAATAAAAAAATAAATAATTTTTTTTTTTAAGAGATCGCTTTAGAACAATGGTAAACGTATGGGGAGATAGCGTTGGTACTGGAGTTATTGCTCATTTGTGCGAAAGTGATCAATTGAATGGAGAAAATTTAAAATTTGAAGAAATTAATTCAATTGAAAGAAATTTTCCTAATATGAATTTTGCTTTTACAATTGATGATAACACTTATGAAACAGCTCTTTAAATTTTCATTTTAATTACTGATAATATTTTTATCGTTAATAAATTCTAATTAAAAAATACAGGTTGAATTATTTCTTAAGACTTAAAGATCAGCGCTGTCATTTAATGTAGATTTTATTTTTTAAAATATTTTTAGCTTTTTGTAAGCATAGTAACAACAATTTTGAAAAAAAAAATTCAAATTTTTAAAAGCATTTTTTCAACATAATAACAAAAAAAATATTTTCTAATTTATTTTCTTCAACAATGGCTCAACAAGGCGCTGCTCTTCAGAATTACAATAATGAATTAGTAAAATGTGGGTTTTTTTTACATAAATTTCTTAGTATAAGGCTAAAGTTTTCTATAATCTAAGGCATTGAGGATCTATGCTGTAAAAGAGACGACTTACAGCGTCAAATAATGGTCGAAGAAGAAGAAAAACATAAACTTCAAAATGATATACGGGTTCTTAGTGAAAAATTGGCTAAGGTAAATGAAAATTTAGCCAAAAAAATCAGCGCCCGTAACGAATTCGACAAAACAATCGCTGAAACAGAGGCTGCTTATATGAAAATATTGGAGAGCTCCCAGACTTTGTTAAATGTATTGAAACGAGAATCAAATACTTTGAAAAAAAATGACTCTGATGATTTAAGATACGAAAATTAGTCTTTTTTTTTAACTTTTATTTAATTATTATAAAGTAGTAAAATGTATATTTGGAATAAATTTTTAAAATATTTAATAAGACTGAGTATCTAATTTTAATCTAAAGATGGTCCTTCTCCGCCAGGTACAAGCATTGTTATATTATTTCCATTAAGTAATATTTGATCTAGTTTAGTAATTCTCCGACCTTCACTAGTGTTCTCAAATTCAGTCACATCTTCCAGAACCATATTCACAAAATCATCAAAACCAAGCAATGTACCCACTATTTCTTTATCGTTTCTCATTATTATATGAATTTTTGATCCAATACATTTGTCGACTAATTCTAATGGAAGAAGTTGAGATGGATTTACCAAAGAAGTATTTTGAAGAGTTGTTGCCATCTTAAAGCGAAAATTCGGTGTAGTTTAAAAAATTTTAAATCTAAAGTTTAGAGAGTGTTAAACCTCTATGTTAAAAAATTTATTTAAAAGTAGATAAATAAAATATTTTATTCTTTTTTCCTAATTTTAATTTAATTAAACAAAAGAAATTATTTTGGAATCGCTGTTTGAATTCTAAGACCATGCATGTTCTCTTTTATTTCTTTTTTTAGACAATCATTGACCAATTGATGTTGCTTAACTGTTCTCAAGTTTTTGAACTCTTCGCTTTCGACATAAACCGTATACATAGCTCCACATCCACCAGATATATCTACAACTTCGATGCATTTGGCTGTTGAAAAACGAACTCTCAAAAGGTCGATTAGTTTTTTTTCGCCTTCAGTCGGCTGATTTGAATCCGAATTTCGAATTAAATTGCTTGTAAAGAATGATCTGTTTGGATTATTATCTAATACACTTGGTTTAAAGCATATCAGTTTTTTTGATTGATTTATGGACTTGAAAAAATTCAAATATCGGATTGTAGACATTTTGCATCAAAATTTAAAGAAATTGTTTTCAAAGAAATTTATTATAAATTAATTAAGTTAACATTTATTTGCTCTGTGTTTGATAGCTTTTTAATAAACAAAATAAAAAATATTTTATCTTAACAAAAGAACCAGTATTACGGTCCCTCATAATAGCCAAATTTATAATAAATACTTTCAATACATAATATTTGAAAAATTTTATTTCTTAAAGGCTAATAGATTTAAAAAAATTTGAATCATTTATTTTATTTTATCTTGAGTGAAAAAAAATGCTTGCTCTCTAAAGTAATTCTTTTAGTCTTTAAATCGAGAATAATGAGAAAGAGTGGATTTAAAGTACTTGTAGATAATTTTTTTTAAAAACATTATAGCGATGCCCAAAAGACCAAATCTTTGGCAAATACCTCTACAAATAAATTATTTACCAATCGACAAAATAAGTCTTATACGATTTTATAAGATAAGATTGAAATTAAAATCGGTTCCTAATCTTAAAAAAAATCTAAATAAAATCTTAATCCTAGAATTATAATAAATTGAAATTTTAGATCTTGTATATTTTTTAAGAATAAAGAATGATATGTTTTTTTTAAATTTCGTCTTAAATTCATGATTAAAATTTTAGAGTTTTTTTAATACAGTTTTAAAGCAATATAAATGATATTAAAAACTTGATTAGATTAGAGAATTTTATTAAAAGATTTCCCTGTTTAAAATTTTTTTAATTTTCTTGTAAAATCTTGATAAAAAATAAGGTTAAAAATTTCATTATTTGTTAAGATTTATATTTAAATGAGCATTAGTTTAATTGATTTGAACAATAATAATACCCTAAATAAATGCTCATTCAGTATTTTTTTAATGCTCAGTAAAATGCAAGCCATTTGTTTAAAAATATCTTGAATTTTTCTTTTTGATATTTATCTTAAAAAATAAATGAAAATATAAAAATTTATACTTCTTTAATTTATTAAATGTTAAAATTTAAGTTGTGAATAAAAATTAAAAAAATTTATGAGTTTTTTTCTCTAGAAATACGCATTCTGATTTTTATTTAAATTATATTTAAAAAAAACATCAAAATTATCCTATTTTAATATTACCTTTTAACTGAGACATGCTTTAATGTTCTTGAGAAATTAAATTACATTTTTGCATATATACATATAACATTCATGGTACATTAAGTGAAACTTGATCAGAAATTATCAAAAACATGACAATTTTCTTATGAGACTTAAATATTTTCTACAGTTTTAATGTT
Source organism: Brachionus sp. 'Tiscar' (assembly GCA_006352455.1). Lineage (NCBI taxonomy): Eukaryota > Metazoa > Rotifera > Eurotatoria > Ploima > Brachionidae > Brachionus > Brachionus sp. 'Tiscar'. The sequence continues at coordinate 19,085 of VANL01000218.1, forward strand.
TATAAAATAAATTTATACTTTTTAAAATTAATTTTCTTCATTTTTTTATTTAAATAATTTTGAACTTATTAAAAAAAAAATTTTTGAACTTGAATTTACTTATGTTAAAATCATCTGGATTGCCTTTCAAATTAACATTCATTTTTCAAAACGACAATCAGTGTGGTATTAATGGCTAAGATCAAATACTTAAGATACAGTTTAGCTTTCAAGCTCAAAGTAATCAATTATGCATAGCAAAATTTAAAAGCAACGCGCATAAAAAATTGAATTTAAACCACAAACAAAATCATGTACATGGATGGCTGACAGGGAAAAAATAATGCAAAATTTTAAAATTAAGAATAAAAAAATGGAACAAATAGTATCCCGCTTTGGAAAATGAGCTGCGCGCATGGTTTTTGGAGCAGAGATTACTTGGTCATATTTTAGATAGTAAATCAATAAAGCTAGAGACTTTGGATATATCGATACGTGATTTGTTGAATTTTAAAATTTCTAATGGCTGTTTCAGAAGATTTCTAAGTAGATCAAACTTTTTGCTAAGAATGATCACAACCATGGAACATATCTTCCACGTTATTGCAAAGAAATAGTCCAGGACTTTTTAAATAAATGTAAATAAAAATTAGACAGCATTGAGCTGGAGCTTTATCGTAATTAGAATGAACACAATCTAACCTAGTCAAGCTTCTTAAAAAAACTAAGAAGGAATGGCTTTTTAGAATTAAAATTCTCCAACTAGCAAGAAAAAAAATGGTCTAAAAAATTTAGATTCTAGAAATATTCTTGTCGCTAAATTTCTCACTTACAGTGCCGATTTGACAAGTGGATTTCTGGTAATTAAACGTAAATTTAATTGATCAAAAAGGATACTAATAACAAAACAGTAGAAAACAAAGAACATTGAAATTTTATTTATTTACTAAAATATCGTAATATTAAAACAGCAGTTTCATTTAAATTTCTATTTATATTAAAAACTTAAAAAGGATATTTTTGATCAAAATCCTCAGTATATTGATAAAACTCTGGTGAAATCAAATTTTTATCGTTCATTTTATTTTCATATTCTTCAATTTCTTTTTTACTCAATTGAGCAACACATGCAGTCGCTACGGCATCACCCCAAACGTTAATCATTGTACGAAAGCGGTCCCTAAAAGAAAAAAAAACTAACTATAGTTTAAAATTGGAATTAGAATGCCTACAAAATCCAATCAACTGCAAATATTAACGAAATTTGAGAAGCTGGTATGTTAAGAGCTGACAAAACAACTAACAGAGTAACCAAACCTGCTGAAGGAATTCCTGCGGCTCCCATTGTGGCCACTGTAGCAGTTAAACTAGTAAGAATTAAATCCAAAATAGTCAGATCAATTTCACTTATTTGAGCAATAAAAATAGAAGCAACAGCTTCGTACAAAGCAGTACCATCCAAGTTAATTGTGGCACCAACCGGAAGTACAAATCTAGAGATTAATTTTGAAATGTTATTTCTTTCTTCTATGCATTTGAACGTAACTGGCAAAGTTGCCGCACTAGAAGCTGAACCAAATGCAGCTATGAGTGCTCGATACATATTTTTAGCAAATTGAAAAATGCTTTTGCCTGTGACAAGCACATATACCACAGGAAGAACAATCAAACCTTGTACAGCTAATCCTAGAAGTACAGTCAACATGTAATAAGACAAACCTCTAAAAACAACACCTGGGTCTTCCATTTCAAGAATTATCCTGCATACTAATGAACTAATAGCCAACGGCGAGCACCTTCATTTTTTTATTAAATAAACTCTAAGTTAATATTATTTTTTTAAAATAATTTAAAAAAATTACGTCATAACTAGTTGCATAATTTTTGCAAAAACAGCATTCAAGCCTTCGAAAAATTCAAGAACTGTTTGTCCTTTAGGACCAACATTAGAAAGCATTGTTCCAAAAGTAAGACTAAAAAGAACACATCCTAAAACGTTGATGCCTCTTTTCCTATCATCAACTGGCTCATAGTAATCTATTACTCGAATTGACTTGTTTTCATTAGTCGCATCTGTTAAAAGATAAATTATTTCATTTTAAAAAATTTCTCTCTTTAGGATAACGTGTTTTTAAAATGTCAAAATTTTTATTCTTTATGTTTAAACATGATCATGGATAAGCCTGATTAAAAATTAAATAAAAAAAGAAAATAATTTTTTGTTTTTAAGTCACTTTAAAATTTTTCTTAAATTAAACCATCTTAATTTTAAAATTAAAATAATGCCAAAATCATTTTTTGATGAAGATGAAAAAATAATATCAAAAGTAAAGTAAATTTAGCACATTACTTTTTTTCTAAATGTAATCCTAAATTTTAATAATCATTTTTAATCTAATTAGATTGTTAGTATTGATAAGTTATTGAATGATACAGAGTTATTTAAAAGTCACAAGTTTAAAGTAAAGTCCAAGTCCGGACTTTTTTTTTTTAATTTTATTTCTTTATTAATAAATATTTAGCGTATAAATTTTTTATGTTTTAATAAAATTTCCTCTCAATATTTATTTAGATTTAGTTTTTGGGAGTAGTTTAAATAAATATCTAATTAAAGATAAACAAATAATATTCTTAAAAGAGAAAAACATGATAATTAAAAAACTTGAAAAAAATATTTTTCAAGCAGTTTTTTTAAAATATCATTAAAAAAATTTTATTGATTTATTTATATAATTATTTTTCTGCGACCCTAAATAGTTGTTATGGTAGCCGAGAAGAGTAGGACTTATGAAAAAAATTAAAAAAAAAAGTTCGAACTTGGACTATTTTTTGGTACTTTTATACAACTCTGGAATGATATTATAGAAATTATGTGATCTCCAATTATGAAAATCAAAAACTCACAGATAAATTTTTAAATTTTATCTTCTTCATTACTTGCAATGACCATTATCCACAACTTTATAAAACTGTAATAATACTTTTCTTGTGCTTGTCTCGTTCAAATATTTCTAGAAATAAATAACCTTTATTTATATTTGTGTTTGTTATTTGTGAATTTTAGTCATTTTAAAATAAAAAACTTCAAGTATCTAAAAAATCATAAAATTAAGGTTTTAATAAAAAATTTCAATTAAAATTATCAATTTTTAAATTTAAACAAAATATGTTATTTAAATCAATGTGAAAAAAATACTTTTCTTATGGTTTTTAAGTTCTTATCGAATATTAATTTTAAGTTTGATAAAAGAACTTTAATTGCGCGACTAAAATTCAATGCATTTTTAGATATTACAATCCTTTTTCTATTGTATAACAACACAAGTTTGAAAAATTAAAAAACAAAAAATATGGATAAAATCATATGTAAAATGATGCATTAAAAGATTGAAATTTTATAAAAAATTTAACTCTGTCATATAAACGAAAAAATAAAATTTAAATATACTTGAATAATTGTATACAGTTTTATATCTAGGTAGAATTTTTGTTTCAAGAACCTCAAATCCCATTTCAATTATGTTTTCTGGTATCAAATTTCTTTTAAAATTATTTATTATTAGATTTGTGATATTTAATTTTTAATTTTACTTCAGTATGTAAACGAAATTATCGACTATTGTGGCCCTTTTAAATATAAATGGCTTTGGATTTTGATTTTCAAAGGCATTTTTGCCAAGTACACCAGGACGGATGGTTGTTACCAAAACAAGACCGACAATTACTGCAGAAAAAGTTGAAAAGAGGTAAAAATAAAAAGTTCGTATTGCAATTTTTCGAGTTTTATGAAAGCTTAGTCTGCCAATTGCTGTGATAATATTAGTTGTTATCAGAGGGAGAATTAAAAATTTTAGAGCTCGAATAAACAAAAATCCAGGTGTTCCGAAATAATTTTTGACTGGTGGCTTGAAATCTGTAGTTTGTCGAAGTATAAAACCCAATGAAACTCCGGTAATCGCGCCCATTGCAGTTAAGCACAATAAAATATTGCGTCTTGATTGTCTTCTCACAAAGTCAGGCAAAAAATTAGGACCTTTTTTTATTTTAGCCATTTCTCAAAAATTTTTCAATTTTCACCGATAGTTGATAGATCTTTTTATAAGCTTTAATGGTCTTTTTTAATTAATCTTTAAGTAAACATTATTTCAAAGTTCTTCAGCCTACTTAATTTGTCAATTACAATTATTTTTTCATGTGAGAATAAAAGGCTTCTTTTTTTTTTTATTTAAATATCACTATTTATTTTTTACTAAAAGTCAAGCTAAAATAAAGTATCTTACAGGTGTCTATGATTTTATTTGGTGCTACGCCAAACCAATAATCTTAAATTAAATAAGCACTTAAAAATACTTGGCACAGTCTGAAAAAAAATTTAAATGTACAATTAAATTCTAAATAAAAATTTAACATTTAAATTTTTTTTTGATTTGAATTCAGCTTTTATGCCAGATTAAATAAAAGTATTTCGATTTATTTTAATTTGAAAAATAAATCATTTTTTAATCTTGAAACTATCTTGTTCTCTTCTCTCTTGCATTTTACACTCTTAAGACCTCTTTTTTAATAAAACAAGCACCAGCTAATGCGAATCATATTCACAGTTTTCTGCTAATTAAAATTTGTAGTTTCTTTGAATTTATTGGAATGTTCTCCTTTGAATATTTACTTCAAACTTTACAAAAAATCAACATTGTAGTGCAATTCAACTCTTCAGCATCGTTTGCATTCTCTTTTTTCAAAAGCTTGAAGATGATTGATTTCACGCTAAAATATTTTTTGCCATAATTTAAATTAAAGTAAAATAAACAAGGTATTTAAATTTACAAGTGTACTAATAATATTTTATTCATTCTAAAAAATATCAAATCTCTCCAATTGTGTAAAAAAAATTTTACCCTAAATTTTTTATAAAAATAATATAAAAGTAATAGAAATGGTAAGATAGTAAAAAAGCTGCCTATTTTTGTATTTGTGTTAAGCTCATATAAGCTAAAGATCAAACACTCATTAACTGCTTCAAATTACGTCTCCAAAGGAGATGGGCTAAAAGAATGAATGTATTTTGAGAAATTTATCTTAGTTATCTAAAAATTTTATAAATTAAGCTATTCAAAAATTAAAAAAACATTCTTTTTAAATTGATTTTTAAATTTTAGCACAGAAAAAGAGTACCAGAAAGATACAAGCCTCCAATTTTTGACTACTATACACATTTGGGTGTTTTATAAATGATAACAGTTTGATCAAGACCAATTAAATCTTAAAAAAAATGAATGCAAACTTGCACACCAACTAGATTATTCTAAATTTAAATTGAGCACCAAAAATCATCCATATTCGCTCAAGTTAACTTAGTCTAGTTTAATTTAGTTAATTAAACAAATATAAATGGCACAATTGATGATAAACATTTTGAAGAAGGAATTTTTAATAATACATTTTGTAAGTTTAACCTTAAGTATGTTGAAGACTTGAAATTTAGAAGACATTTTGCACTGAATGCCTAAAAAGGCTCTTCAGAGTATACTGACCTGTAATAGTGTCAAATGCGCAACTAGAAGAACAGTCCGATTAAAAGAGTCAATGATTAATGGTGGCTTGGACATGCACTTAAAATGGTTTACAATAACGAAAGAAGTAATAATAATAATGATGATAAAGAATAAGCTACGGAGACGTCTTACTAGGAAGACATCTATGGTAGCTAGATGCATTGAAATCTAGTTACATAAACAAAGTTATTAGTAGTTTTAAAATTAAAATTCCCCAAGTCCACCGGAATATTTCCATGCATCGAGTCTATTCTTGAACTGGTTTACAGTCGAGGCATCGGTTACTTTCTCAGGTAGGCTGTTCCACACTCTAATCACACGATTTGTGAAAAAGTTTTCACGCTGGGTGCAGTTGGTAGGTGCTTGGACGGACAGGCGCCTCTTGTGCCCTCTAATACCTCGTTCTGGTCCTGGTTGGGAAAGCGAGCTGCAATGTGGGGAAGATCTGACCCAATCTATGTTATTTAAGCCGCTTCTTATCTTGAAAATTTGGATCAGGTCTCCTCTTGTCCTGCGTTCGCTCAGAGTGGGCAAACCCAAGATGGAAAGGCGATCGCTGTAGCTTAAGTTACGGATTCTTGGACCGAGTTTGGTTGCTCGTCTTTGGACTTTCTCAAGAATGTTGCTGTCCTTGGCAGTGTAGGGAGACCAGACCACTGCAGCATACTCTAAATAAGGCCTGACATATGCGCAGTATAGCGTTATGAATGTGGTGTTAGTCCAGAATTTGAACGTTCTTCTCAGCTGTTCAAGGATAGAGATTGCTTTATTAGTTTGGGCTGTGATATGGCTGGAGAACTTGAGATTGCTAGCAAAAGTTACTCCCAGATCTTTTTCAGTACTAGTCGCCGAAATGGATATGACATAAGGAGAAGCAAAAGTTAATGCAAATTATTGAAATGAGTGGAAATCAAAAGTGATTACCCTGGGCTCCACAAGCAGTGAATAAGTAAAAAAATATAAGAAAGCCAATTTCTGGTTTCGTATTATTTAGGTATTTAGTACGTTAATAAAATCAGAGCTAATAATAATATTAATAAGCTACAGCAGACCAACTGCGGAGCAAGACAATAAGTTGCCTCGCTATGGTAGCTGTAAGTGGTCTTGAGTTGTTTAAAAGTCACAAGTCTCACATCAATTCTAAGTCCAGATTTTTTTTTTTTTTTTAAATTCCGAGCCAAAGACTTATATATTTTTTTTTTCGGACTTTTAAACAACTCAGAATTTGAGATTAATTCAAATTTTATTTAGCAAAATAAATGAATTTTTTTCTCAATTTTTAATGGTCAATCAAAAATAAGACAATTAATTTCTAATTTGATTTTGTGTTAATTTAAATTGAACAAACATTTTTTTTAACCGACTTTTTTGTCTTAGTTATTTAATTTTAATAACTAAATAACTTCACAAAGAATAAAACACTATTTTTCCCAAAAATTTGGTTTAATCTAGGACGGTAGGTGTAATCTAAATGCCAGTAATATTAAATTTAAAAATATCAAAATTAGGCGTTAAATGTTTTTTTTTTCTTAAAAAATTCAGTAAAAAATTTATTGAAAACACATCTAGTTAATATATCTAAAAAAACTTAAAATACTTTATTAGAATTTAATATTTAAAGAAAAAATAGCTATTGGAAATTTATTTATGCTCTACCGATTGAATTATGGCTTATTCTATTTTCTTTTAATTGACTAAGCTTAATTTTCTCATTTAACAAAGACCAATTTAGTCGATTTTCTTTCATTCGGTTTAAATGACCCTCAAATGATTCACAAATGAGAGAAAAATTTTTAAACAATGGCATGCAAACGCCATCAATCCAACCCATTTGCAAACGCGGCAATTGATCAGACTGTCTTTCGTCCATTATCTCTGTTGGTTCTTTGTTCAATTCGGTCCTCTCTCGAACTCCTTGAGCAAAAAATTCGTTTGTCACTTGATTCACAATACTCTTGTGAATTTTCCATGGTTTTGTTGCTGATGCAAGGTCGCAAGCTTTTTTGGCTCAATTTTATAAAATATTCAATAATCTATTTATCTGATCTTACCAGTCATTAAATTTTTTCTTAGCAAAATTTTATTTGTCTCTTCCCTCCAATCTACATTTTTACTTCGAACAAGATTACTAAATTCTTTTCGGCATCTATAAAAAAAAAATTTTTTTCGAGTTATTTAAAGCATTAAAAAACCTACTCCATATGATCGGCTAGATCTGTGGCCAAAATAGCTTCTTTTATTAAACTTATCAATAGTTGATATATTTTGGGTTTGACGTTAGCAAAAATGTTGTGACCACGTGAGTTAAGAATTGTGATGCAGTGATTGAAGTGATGTTTTTCCATTGGCGCTTTTGTACCGTATAATTGAGATAGAGGAGATTGACTTCTAACAATAAAATTTAAAAATCATGTACTAAAAATGATTTACTTTAAAATAATAGTTTTTTAATTAAAAGAAAAAAAATAGCTCAGTTTGAAAATGTTTATTAAGTTTATTTAAAAAAATATTCTTTTTAAAATTTAATATATTATTATTTTCTAAATTAGCCAGGGAAAGCCAGGTTTTTTATTCATACCCTTAAAGCCCCGCATTGTAGTAAAAGCAACGCTAATATATGGAATGCTGGAGAATTTCTGGTTCAGTAAGAAAATGCTTTAATACTTTCCACAATAGTAGCCTAAGACGTTATTGTTTAAGACTTGCTGGCCTGACCATGTACTTAGAATGAAAGAAAAAAGGATGTTAAAAAGAATCCTCGAGGAGAACGCAAGGCATGAAAACCATTAGTAATATGGAGGTCAACAATTTCAAAAAAGCTCACTGAAATAGGAATGACACGAGGAGAATCAAAAGTGATCACTCTTTGATAAAAATTTTAAAATAGTCCAGAAGGAGATTCTATGTATTTTCATGCTATTAAAAATTTTCAAATTTTACAAACTTTTAAACCAAATAACAATTCAAATATTTAAGCTTAAAAAAAAAGATTTTAATTTTATATTTAGAAATTAAAAATTTTTTACAATCTGAAGTTAGATGATTAAATTACAATGATAATGCTCAAAAATTATTCTACATGTAAATAAAAACATTTTCAATTTTTCTTTAATTATAAAATTTAATTCAGGCACAAATTTCCGTTTTGAGCAAACCCAATTTTTATTGGGTTTATATAAAAAATAAAATATTAAAAACAACGATCCACTTTAACTATCCACCAGCATCACATATCTAATCAAATTCATAATTTTTTTAAATTCAATGTTTACAATTATTTAGTGTCCTAAATTAATCATATATTGTAGTCAGACATATCAACTTTCAGTTAAATTACTTCCATGATTATTATTTTAGCCTAAGAATTTGCATACAATTTTTGGAAAAAAATTTTTTATTAATTAATGTTATCTGAGTTAAAATTTCAAAAATATAAATTAAATTAGAATGTCTAAGTCTACGGTTTATTATTTGAGACAAGTTAATATGCTTCCAAATCAGAGTTTATAATCAAACTGAGCAAGAATTTTTTAAGAAGCTTAGAAGGAGAATTAGAGAAAAAGGAAATATTCATTTAAATATTTGATAAAAAGCATTTTAGAAATTTACTTACTCAATTTGAAAAAGATTGTTAGTTCCACGATGATCAAGATCGTGGCACAGGCAGCCGACTAATAAAGCAACTTTTTCAGTCTCTTGCAAATATTTAGAAATATTTGAGTTCTAATTTTTGAATTTTAAAATAATTTAAACTATTTTTTCTAATGACTTACCATAAAAATAGCGAACATATTTTGGCAAACATTAAAAGCGTGTGACCAGTTGTGATATTCAACATCACGATAATTTTTTCTTACAGTTAATAAAAATTGAAACATAGTTTTTTTTTCTATTTTAAATGACTTGATAAGACCAAGTCTTTTGAACATTTCATAACTAGCTACAACCATTTCATCGTAATTTAAAGCAAAGTCATCAAATCTATAAGAGCTTAAGTAGTCAATGTGAATCAAAGGATTAACTTCGAAAAAGCTTTCATTTGGAGGCAATTTTTCCACAAAGACTTCCATTTCATTTTTGGGATAATTTGCGTGATAAGACAACACATCAAAGGCAACTGATTTTTCAGCGACGTTTTTCTCTAATTCTTTGTATATCAATGTATTGCTGATGCTTAGACCACAAAAAAGGCAAAAAACTTCTAACAATTGTTCATCGTTTTGGTCAAAAGGCTGGTTATCAATTCGGTTCACAGCTCTTACACAACCAATCGGATTTCCATCCAAGTTTTTTATCGGCATCAAAAGCTTAGTTATTGTCCTTGTATTGGACACTGAGTCAATATTTGGATCAAAAATTGGGTCCAAATAGGAATCTTTTAAATTTACCGGTTGTCCGGTTGTCAAGACATAATTTACTAAATCGCGTGATATAACCATCTGCTTATCTATGATGCTATGTTTTTTTAATTCTGGCTTGAGGTCAATTTGATAAACATCATAAGATTTTTTTTCATTATCAGAAAAATCTCTTTGAATGAGAATAACACAGTTTTCACACTTGAGTAGCATTTGAGCTTTTTCTATTATTGTGAAAAATATTTTTTCCAAGTCAGTCTGTTCTTGGAACAAATCATGCAAAACTTCGAGCAAACATCTACACCGCTCATATTCATAGGCACATAAGTAATACATATCAGATTTTACCAATAGAATTCCGCAATACTCAATGTAGTGTTTCAAAATTTTTATATCGTTGCTACAAAAATACCCATTGTTTTCAATTTTGTTAACTAATTGAATCAATCCAATAACTTCTTGATCTACATTTTTGATTGGCATGCAGAGTATTGATTTTATTTTAATATCTGTTTGCTTTTCAAAAACTAAATCATAGCGCATTGATTTAACCTTAATTAAATTTGGAATTTTTTTATTAATATTGAAAAATCTGTTTTCATAAATATAAAAAAGTATAAAAAGGAATAATTCATTTTATAATAATTGTAAACTTAAAAATTGAATATTTTCAAACTCTCAAAAACTGAATTTTTTTTTTAAAAAAACCTAAAAATCCCTTAAATAAAATATGCTTTTTTGGTAACATAAATATTTTTTATTAATTTTTTTTGATTTGAAAAAATATGATGTTGATCTATTTTTAAAGTAAAAATCTGAATACAGGGTTGTTAAAAAGTCATTAAGTCAAAGTAAAGTAAAGTTAACTATGAATAAAATTATATGAATGAGTTCTTAAAGAAAATCGAGTTCTATTTCACTTAATTCAAGTGTCGTGCCTAATAAATAAAATGTGGATAGACACAAATGTAGAGAGTCTCCAAAGGTTTCTAAAAAATTTTCTTCAAAGAAAGTGGGCTCAAAATTAACTAACATGTTTACTTAATAGAATGCAATTTTGGGTAATTTTGAAAGCAAGTATATTAGAAAATTTGGTGCGGTGGATCAACTTGTTGATAAGATTAAGATTTGGATCAAAAAGATAGAACATAGCTCCATACATCGAGTCAATCGTTTAATCATTTAATTTAATTTATTTTAATTTAAGAAAAAAAAAATTATTTAAAGTAATTCACAGACTGGAAAACACAGTGTATGTCATCAATTTATTTTCGAAGAACGAACCATGATGGAATGTGTTTTCTCTCGAGTTGATAAATTTAGAAATAAAGGATTAATTTAAAGAAACAAAATGATTATATTTTTAGATTTTTCTTACAATATTTCAGAATTTTTTTTTAATTAAATGATTTGGGAAAGTTTTTTTTTTATATTTTTGAAATTTTACACAAAAAATCTAAAAATATGAAGATACAAAAATGTAAAATTATTTTCATTTTGCCAGTATGGTTTGACATGTTTTGCTTCACATACAAAAAAAATATTTCTTACCTGCTCTGGATTTAAAACTATTGTTATTCCTTTGTTGATAACATTTCCAAATAAAGAACAATTGGCATCGACTTGTGTACCAAGATCATGTAGTAGAAAATCTTGTGATTCATTAAGTTTGGAAAAAAGCTGATCATAGCTGTAAGAATATAGTTTATTATGAATTTTATCAAGCAAAAGTACTGATGAATATTCACAATCGACCAAAACTCTTAGATTAGTTTTGATTGTTTGTGATGCCTCTTTAGGGAGAACCTCTTTGGCGGTATCTTTAATCATCATTATCAACATATCGAAAATATTTCCTCGCGTTTTTTTCTTTACCTCCATTTTTTCCAATAGAGTCATTTTTTTACCCATATCTGGCATCTTAATTTTAGATTTAAGTAGCTTTAACAACTGCGAATTCGGGGCTGAATCTGGTTTTGAAAAAACAGATCTTTCCAGAATTTTCATCTTATAATCTTCTTGTTCATTATTATCTTCCTCCAAATCAAAGCTTTTTTGTTCATCATTTTCCATTTTATTTTCAATCTGTTCGACAAAAAGCGAGTCAAAAGACGAAGAACGAACCAGATTATTGATATATTTGTTTGTCTCACTTCTAATAGGTTTATAAATTTGATTTTCTTTGATAAAACAGTTGCTAATTTCATTTGTTGCTTCGCTGATTGTGGCTGTAATACATGATTTGCGTCTTGGAAAAGCACTCAAACTCTTCGACTCGCCAAGAGAATTACACTTGCAAATTTTTTTGTTATTTAGCCTCAACCATTTTTCAACAACGTTCAAGTCCAAATTTTCAAGTACATACATTTCGAACCAATTTTCATGCTCATTTAACCAGGACTCGACAAATTTTTCGCTCTGGTTCTCATCCAAACTTGTGTCAGACTTATTTTTTGACTCCATTTAAAGACAAAAATTCAAATAAAACTAATTTTAAAAATAAATTTTATCTATTCAAAAAAATTAATTTTTTCCTTTACAGACAGTCCTTTTAATAGCTAATATTCAAGCATGTGTTTTTCTGGAATTTGAAATATGTAAGCAATAAGAGCTAAAACAAAAAAAAAGGTCCAAAGTAAAAGCATGATTAAACATTTCAAATTGAAAAATTAGCTAACTATTAAAAATAATCTGCTTAAGTATTTTGAATGATAATTTCGAAAAAAACTAAAATATTGCTTCATATTTATCCAGTTTTTATAAACTAAAATTACTTTACTTTCGACGTTTTTTTTTAATAATTAATGAATCATTAGTTTGGAATTTTGGTTTTATCAAAATTATATTTAAAGTTTTTTTTTATAGACCAATTTAAAACTTTCCAAATCGTATAGAAAAAATAGATTCAAACTCATAAAATTTAGTTTATAAAATGAATTTTGTTTAATTCACTTTTTTACATAATCTCTGGTCACATATTTGGTAGCCAAAATTAATAAAAAAAAAAAAATTCGTGACCAGTTTTACAACATTAATTTTAAAATAAAATTTCATAAATTAAAATGAAATTTGTTTTAATTATTATGTTTTTTAGCCATGTGCGAAAATATACTTTTGATGTTTTTCATTAATTCTCGAAATAAATCAGGGTTCACATGTTTGCTGAATGTTCTCTGATTATAAATTTTACTCAATAATGTTTCAGACTCTCAGACACTATTGAAATTTTTTAAATCAATATTTCATCAATTATTTTAATTTCTCAATTTAAAATTTTTTTTTTAAAGTTTCAATTTAATGATTTAATATAAATTTTTGTAATTTTTAGCCTAATTTATAAAACAAAAATTAATTAATAAGAGTTAAAATTTTTCTAAGCATTTTAGAAAAGAGTTTTCTTATTTTGTCTTTTTAAAATTATTTGAATTCTTTTTAATTCTAATATTGGGTTAAAATTTTTTATTTATTATTAATTCTTCTATATTCTTCCAATCTATTCCCAGTTGAGCATAAGGCGTTCCCACGTCTCATCCATTTTGCTCTATCCTTAACGACTGCTTGTCCCCATGTGAGTTTCATTTCTTTCAACAATGCATATAATGCAACTCTAGAAATTCTGTTTGTTCGCAAAAGTCATTTATGTCGTTTTCTTGCGTATAATGTTGCAGATTGGCTCGGTCTTTGATATGCTGTACAGCTCTTCATTTGTAATGACTCTCGGATAGAAGGTTTTCAAAATTTTTGGAATACTTCGATTTTTTGAAGATCACTGTCAGTCATTTTCCAACATTCAAATCCATATAGTATTAAAAATTTAGCATTTAACTAAGACTCCTATAAAGATTTGACTTTTTATTCAGACCAAAGGAATTTAAAGAAAGAACTTAGTATAAAATTCCTTTAATGTATCCTCAATTCAAATCTATCCAAAATGAGTTTTTTTCCCATTACTTTTTTACTTTGACTTTCTTTTGAATTTTTTTTATTTAACACTTTTTCAAAATCTTCTTTATTTGATGCGTAGTTTAATTTTTTTGAATACTTTTGAAAGTAAAAAATTTGAAATTAATATAGCTATGCAATTTTTCAAAAATAAATTTTATAGAAAAATTTGCCAAATTTAAAAATTTTTTTATCTTTCCTAAAAATTGGCTTTGCTAGGTTTTCATTTATGCCGACATAACTCAATTATTTAATGTTAAGAATAATTAAAAAATTTAGTTATAAATAAAATCTAGAATATCAAAATTCTTCATTCAAAAATTATCTTTTTATTCTTTTAAAATATTTTTCTAGCTTCGTGAGCTTACATATCGTTCTAATAATTATTTTTATGATGAAATATTTAACCAAAATCTAAGCAACCCAAAAAAAAAAAAGTTAAATATTCAAGAAACAATATAAAATTATATAAAAGATCAGATACTTCAGGTGCTACATAAAAAGTTTTTCTACTAACTTCTTTTTCACTTTTCTAAGGCCAAAGAAAACATGAATCAAAAAGTAATGAAATTAAAATGCTTTATAATTTAAATAACAGTCGTAAATGAAAATTAACACAATTAAATATTAACCATAACTCCACCAGACACTGAAATAAACATTCATAATTAATTTAAATCCGGTTTTAAATTAAATTTTAATTTTTACCAACCTTTCTGTTGGTTATTTGTTAAATATTAAATAAATTTTTTTTACATTTAAAAAAAGCGACATTTTGCTAATCAAATAGTCAAGTTGCTGTTTAAAATTATTATTTTTTAGTAGATATAATTTTTTATGACAGAAAATAGCTTAAACGAGAAATTTTAAATTTAAATATGTCTGGTCAACAGATTCATGCTTCCGATGTAATGGAAGAAATAATCGAAATAAACAAGAAAGAAGCATTAAAGCATCCAAAAGAACAGCCTCCTCAACCCAAAACTTTCTTTCAAACTTTAAAACGTCATTTAAAAGAAAATATTCTGTTGTTAATGACAGTTGTAGCTGTTGGACTGGGAGTCAGTCTTGGTCTTTATTTAAGAGCTAATACAAATTTTTCACCTCCGACTAAGAAGTATTTTGGTGTGCCTGGTGAACTTTTCCTAAGAGCTCTCAAATTTTTGATTCTTCCTTTAGTTAGTACTAGCTTAATTACCGGGATCGCTGGTTTAGGGCTTCAAAAAACAGGCAAAGTGGCAGCACGTGCTTTCATTTTCTATTTTAGCTCTACTTTCATGGCTGTAATTATTGGCTTGATTTTAGTTACAACTATTCGTCCTGGATATTTGAGCAAAGGAGCAGTCACTATTAACAAAGAATCTTTTGAAAAACAACATGTCAATACGGCAGATACTTTTATTGATCTTTTGAGGTAAAAAAAAAATTAATAAGTAAGCATAGAGTAAATTTTAAAACGATTTTTAGAAATCTCATTCCAGAAAATATGATTCAGATGACTTTCCAACTATATCAAACCCGTCTAGAACCACACTACAAAAACATTACTGTAAATGAAAATATAAATAACACATATTCAAATGAATCTTCAATTTCAAGTATTTATTTTTAAGAATTTAAAAAGAAAACAATAAATAATTGAAAAATAAAGGAAATAAAACAGTTCAGATAATTGACTATTATGATCAAAAACCAAGTTCGAGAGAAGGCTTGGATGTACTTGGTTTGGTTCTTTTTTGTATTACTTTTGGTGCTATGTTGGCCCAAATTGGCGAAAGAGGTATGGTAATGGTGCACTTTCTCGAAATTTTAAATGAAGTCTCCATTAAAATAATTCGCATTGTTATGTGGTAAATTAATAAAATTTCATATGCAAGCTTATATATCAAGATAGCATAAATTTAAAGGGCATCTCCTCTGGGAATTATGTCTTTAGTCTGTGTGGCTGTCCTTGAAATGGAAGATCCTGTAGCGGTCTTTAAGAGTATATCTTATTATATGATGACTGTTTTCATTGGTCTTGGAATTCAAGGTAAAAAATATATTTCAGTTAATGATATGTCAATTTTATGTGTCACTAGTTAATTTAGTTGTTTTAAAATATTTTATTTATTTAAACAATTTAGAAAAGATTAAAAAATTGAAATTTATTGTCTTAAGTCTTAAGATCAGATTAGTTAAATATCAAAAAAAAAAGAGCAAAAACAATTTTAACTAATTAATTTACTTGAACTAAATAATTCAAAAAAATATGTTGATCGAAAAAAAAGTTATCTAAATGATACAAAGATAAATTAAATTTTATGAGGTTTCATTTAATTTTACCTATATGTTTGGCAAGGAATAAGTTTTTTTATCTTTTTTGCTAAATTAGGTAGAATTAAAAAATGATAATTTGGCAAAAATTTTCTAACTATTTTTTCCTTTTTTTTTTTCTCAACTCTTTTCTTTCAACTTCTTCTTGAAGTAAACAAATTTATTCAAAATTAAAATTGAAAGAAAATTGATTTTAAAGAATATTTAATTAATTTTTTAATAAACAAATGCATCTTGAGGAAATGGTATTAAAATTTTAGTCTTTAGTTAATTTATTTTAATTAATTTTTTAATAAACAAATGCATCTTGAGGAAATGGTATTAAAATTTTAAATGGGTTTTTTTTGAAGATTTATTCATTTAATAAAATAAAAAATTACCATTCAGTTAAAAGAGAAGAAAAAGACAAATTTTTTCACATATAATTCGTTATGAATAGAATATTATTTTTTAAAATACATCCAGGTTTGCAGCATTGTAGTCAAAAAATTTTTTTTTAAATATAAACTAATAGACAAGCCAAAAAATTTATTAATAATTAAATTTGATAATTTGTTAAAACAAATTTAAATTAAGGATTAATATTTTTGCCTACTGTCTATTTCATATTTACGCGTAAAAATGTTTTCAAATTTGCCAAAAACATGAGTGAAGCTCTTTTAGTTGCGTTAGCTACTGCATCAAGTGCAGCAACCCTCCCTATAACGTTTAAATGTATTGAAGAAAAAAACAAAGTATCAAAAATGATATCACGCTTTGTTCTTCCAGTTGGTGCAACAATTAATCTGGACGGAACTGCTTTGTATGAAGCAGTCGCATCTATTTTCATAGCTCAATTGAATGGGATAAATTTAACATTTGTTGATCTTGTGGTAACTAGCATAACTGCTACACTTGCATCTATAGGTGCTGCAGGAATACCATCAGCTGGATTAGTAACTATGATTATAGTTTTGTCAGCTTTGAATATACCAGCCGATCAAATTTCTCTGATTTATGCAGTTGATTGGTTTTTGTAATTTTTATTTTTTTTCTAAAAGATAAGAACTAATTCAAATTATAAATAGAGACAGATTTAGAACAATGATAAATGTTTGGGGTGATTCTATAGCTACTGGTGTTGTTGCGCATTTAAGTCGTGAAGAAGTTGCTCAATACGAAGAGGAACAAAACTTGAAAAAGCTTAGTGCTACTGCTAATAAAAAGACTGAATCGAAAGAATTCTTGTTAGAAAATTTGCGAGATGAAAATGAAGTTATAAATATTTAAATAAAATTCTAAAAAATAAAAATTTTAAGATAAAATAAAATCATTTTTTCTCTTTATTTCATAAAATTAAATTAAAATTATATAAATTTTTTAAAGTTCGAAAAATAAACTTTAAAAAAATAAAACAAAATTTTTAGAAAATATATTTTATTTAAAAAATTTTTTTAGTGTTTTATTATTAATAATGATTAGATAAGAAATAATTAAACAAGTAAAATTTATTCAAAAATATCATTTTGCTCTGGGTTTTTGGAGTAAAATAACCGATGAGAAAATTTTTCAGCCAAAAATGTTAGAACAAATGCTAAGACAAGTGATACAATACCTAAACTTAAAGTTAGTCCTGCGATACTTGGTCTAGAAAACATAAAAATTTTCATTTGTACATCAACGCCGTTCCATGAAGACTCGGTCCATGCCGAGAACTGACCAGTATTGACCAAAATTCCCTCATCAAATTTTTCAAAAGCAGGCGAAACACTTGATGAAGCGTAAATAGATGACGCTACACATACAGAATTATTTACATAATAGAAATTTCTAATTGATATTTGATTGTCTTTTTCATATTTTTTTACTTTATCGGAATCTTTTGAACACTCATCTTGATTCAATGACTCTAAATCTAAATTACGGCTGAAATATCTTAAAAGCATACTGGACAGCCATTTACCACTTATTGGATTGTCATCAACTCCTGTATAAAAACTCAAAATTCCTTTTGGTAAATTAGCTTCCAAAAGATTCTGGTAACTTTTCCATTGTGTTTCAGTCATCATATCTTGGAAAAACTTACAAGTTGAATTTTTATAAAAGCAATAAATAAGTCTGTTCAATGTGATCTGGCTAACTTGATCATCTAGTTCAGTTTGCGATGGATCATACAGCGTAAAAATAGTCTTTGCAATGCTCGTGGTAAAAGCTTGAAGCCTTTCAGCAAATTTAGAGGTATAATTGGCAGCCTCTTCTTCGGTAATCTCTTCTGGAAATGTGACGTTCATGTTCTCTGCTGTGTCAAAAACGCCATGATAAAAATTTGAGCTAAATTCTGTATTAAAATCAGCTAGCGATATGCCACCAATTAAAATGTCATTGCGCAAAAATGAATGAATGGAAGATGGCGGGAGTTGTTGATTAATGTTTGCAATAGGTTTTATATTCTTGGAATATTCTAAAATTAAAAAAAAAAAATTTAAAAATAAATAGAAATTTTGTAAAATAGTTTTTAATGTATAATTGAATAATAATTTTTGAAAATGAATGAAAAATTATTGTTCTCATCTCGATTGAGATAAAAATTTTCTTTATTTAAAGAATTCCAACTTTTAATATACGTCAAAAAATTTTTGCTAAAATAAAATAAAAACGCAAGATTAATTTAATTAATTTTGTAATACTCAAATTTTTAACTCAAACTAAAATATATGATGTAAAGCATAGACTTGCTAGCTGAATGCTTAGCGAGATTAAATCTAGAGTAGTCTAAATTTTAAGAAAAACATTTAGTTCAAAAGAATTAATTTTGTTAAAAAATTAAAATCTTAAAACAAATTTAATGATCATACTCAAAAATATTTTTTTTATTTTTTACACTTTTTTAATTGATAAATTTTATGTAGAAGTTTTTTTTCATGTGTAACATTCTCCGCTTTTGTTTTTCATGTAAACAAAAACAAGGTATTGTGCATGCAATTAATTTTTGGGGAGTGAGACAAAACATAGAAACTAAAAAAAAACATAGAAAAGTTAATTAGCATATCCAAAGAGTTAAACAACGACTTCCGCATACCAATAACAATGTAGAAAATTGTCATAGTAGAATCCAGGCAGATGTAAGAAAAAAAATCTAATAAAGGTTGTTAAGCTTTTTCGACTAGAACAGTCAAAATCAGAAAAAGATTATGATAAACTTCTAAATGGAAAATTATTAAAACGAAATATGAGCAAGAAAGAGCTTGACAAGAAATGAATATTGAACTTGATGGATATGTTGGAAATATTTTAGAACATTTGAAAGGCATAGCAAAAAATTTTATTGATTTCTAAAAAAAACATAGAATATAAATATTTATGAAGCTATTTATCTTTTTAAACATTTTAATTATTTACATTTAATGACTTTATAGTTAATCAATAAAGATTTAATCTTTTTTTTTTCATAGATATATATATTTTTTTTTATTTAAAAATTAATTTAAATAAAAAAAAGGCTTCGAACTAACATTCGAAATGAGCGCATTCTGCCCAGTAGAAAATGAACAAAAAAAATTTGCTTTTTCTATGTCTTATATTCTTCTATGTTAATTAATTCTATGTTTCAATATAGTGACAATTTTTGCAGATATTTAAAAAATATAGATATTTACAAAAATTAAGCTGAATATTGAATGTTTACTCTGAGTCTGCAATAAATTTTTGAAAAAAAATTAATATTAATTATAAACTTCTTTTTTTTATCAAAAAAATGTTGCTAAAATCTTTTAAATTTTATCATTGTTTATGACAAATTGAAGTTTCTGATCAAAATTTTTATGCTCATGCTCTAAATTTATCTTTTAAAAAATTTTTAAAATTGTTTGAAATGATAAAATTTTATGTAGACACATTATATTATGTGCAGCAAATTAAGTTAAACTATTTCTGAGTGATGTGCATAATTCTGCATGCAGAAATTTTTGCATGATCATTTTAATTTCAATTTGCCTTGTTTATCTGTGTATGAGAGAGCTACAAATTTTTAAAGGTTTTTTTTTACACTCGTATTTTCACATCCATTGGTATAAAATTTTATTTTTTTGAGCCTCTTCAAAAAAGTGAGTTTCTTACGAATTAATTTCAAGGTAAAAAATTAGGAATTCAGATAGCACTATAAATTTTGAATTTCTGTGACTTAATATTTCTTTGAAAATTAATCTAACTTAACACATTTGAATATATCTAGAAAAAAATAGAACTTTTTTTAATTACTTGTTAATTTTTCAGTTAATTCTTTGATTGTCTTGGCTACATTTTTGTCTTTTCCATAACTAATCGGATCTTTGTGAATAAATAAATCTTTATTTAAATCGAAACCAATTGATCCTAGCTGATTCAGTTCAATAATTGAAGTTATATTATCTTTTTCTAAAAAATTATCGATAAATAAAATATTAAAAAATTCTTAATTAAATTTTTTTCTTACTTAAAACAAATGATTCCTCTTTATCTTGTCCATAATCGAGCACAATCTCAGGAAACTTTCCTTGTTGCAAATCGTAGGCAAATCTGGTCGAACCTCCATAGTCAAAAGCCTCATTGTCAAAAAGTACAAGCAAAATATTGCTGGACTTCATTTGACTTCGATGCTTTGCAAGTAGTTCTGCAATACCAAATAGACCTATTAAAGCACTAATTGGCTGATTGGCACCTGGTGTGTAATATTCATACATAGTAAATGCGTCCAATCGTGCAGATAAGATCAAAATTGGCAAGTAATTTGAAGGTTTCTGGCTCATAAAAGTAAAATAGTTTGAACCACCCAAAGGATCACAAAAAGAAGAACTTTCCAAAGTGTGCATTATGTTTGATCTACGAGTGCAAACAGTGCTGCTAACTGCTCCACTCATTTGAAGGCCCAATTGCATTCCGCATAAAGATTCACTAGATTTAATACTAAATGAATCCGAAGCATATTTTTCAAATATGTGCTGGTTAAATTTATCATAGCACTCTTCAATTACTTGACTGGTTTCGTTCAAGTCATAGATTATGTAAAATGGTATATTGAAATTTTGGAACATGTAATTAGTGCCAGATGGATTCCAATTGCTAGCTCCATATGTTTTATTAGTTGCGTAGAGGCTAAAATATGAATTTGGACTTTTAGTGTCATCAGAAAAGCTTAAGTCTAACTGGGAAAAATTTGACAAATAGTCTGCATTTGAAATCAACACAATACCTTGAATTCGTGAATTCTCATCATCATGTTGATGTAATTCAACCACTTGAGAAAAATAATTTGGAAGTGTTACTATCACTAGATTAGGAATGTCTAATTTGTTTAAATTTTTCAGACGCTCAAACTCGGTACTGCTTCGAACTGTGTAAACAATGCCCTGGTAAGAAGAGTAGTCAAGTTTGCCACAGCCTATTTGGTGTGTTGAGTTAAAGCGGCGAATGCAAGGAATTGTGTTTACAAGATTAATGTAAGCTCTTTCTTTGTTCAAGTCTGAAATTACCGTGCCAATTAGGACAGAAAAAAACAAAATTAATTTGTTCATATTTTGAAAGTTTTAATTTTTGACTAGGATTATTTTGTTTTAATCATTATATTTTATGTTTTTTTTTTTTGTGATAAGTATTCCAGATAATTTTTATGAGTTAAAAGCGAAATAATTTTAACTTTTTGTCAATTTTTTTGTCAAATCTGAAACAAATTATTTCAAAATCGAACATAGGTGATAAATTAGGACAAAACAAGATAAAAGAAATTTAAAATCTTGAATTGGCAGAGGCTTTCAGTTTTTTAAAAACAGTTGTCGGGGACATTATCTGTATTATCCACTACTATCAGTATTATAATAAGTGTGTTCGTAATAAAAGTAATCAACATCA
This sequence comes from Brachionus sp. 'Tiscar', assembly GCA_006352455.1. Classification (NCBI taxonomy): domain Eukaryota; kingdom Metazoa; phylum Rotifera; class Eurotatoria; order Ploima; family Brachionidae; genus Brachionus; species Brachionus sp. 'Tiscar'. The sequence continues at coordinate 41,094 of VANL01000218.1, forward strand.
AAATGATCAAGAAAATCAAACAGTCAATAAGACACAAAATATCGAAAATAGTTTTATGTTACCAAATACTTCATCTAGAATTTAAGACGAATATGAAGAAATTCGCACAGAAGAGTTAATGGATCTAAATTATTACATCAAAAATGATGAAAACCAGTCAAATGAAGATCAAGAATCAACCCAATCAAAAGTAAGCGAAGAATTTGTGATTGAAAAATCAGATAAAATAGTTTTAAAGATTTAAAGCAAATTCGTCTCTCAATTTAATTTGTAAAAGAAAAACAGGTTCAAAACCAATGACAGTTATACCTGTTGAAGCGATTCTCGAGATATTTCTAATGCGTAATATGCTTGTCCCAAAAGGAACAAGGTCTTGCAGCCATCACTTAACCGAAAACAATCACGTAAAAGATGAGTTTATAGATAAAATACCAATAGCTGTCAATTCTATTGTAATTACATCAGAAAAGATTGAATCTATCTTTCCAAGTTTCATAATTCGTGAAGAAAAGACATCAAATGCATTAAAAAATTCAAAGATTTTTCGATTGTGACAGACGAATTATGCTTTAAAACAACTGAATTTACTAAAGATTAAGTTTTTTTATTTCAATGAAATAGAATCACTTCTTTCTTCCGAAAATCGTTTTAAGCTTCAATCGATTGTTTTATATTTATTCTGGCTAAAAACAGGTCTAAACCAAAACATGATAGCTAATTTATTTGAAATTGAACATCGACAAACAGTAAGTAACATATATACACAAACTCGAAGCGCAATGTTGAAAGATTTTTTTCCGAAATACCTTGGAGCTAACCGGTTTTCAAGACAGAAATGGTAAACACGCAAACCTCTTGGCTAAACGGGCTGCTGTATCAATTTTTAGCTTGTGAAATTACGATTCCGGTAGATGATAATAATAAGAAAATTTACTTAGTTAAAATTCAGTCTCGTCATTCAAACAGCGTAAAACAAGTATTTGTAATTTTTAAGCCACTCCCAAAAAGTTTAAATGATATTTGTTCGGTTTGTAGCTGTAAAATGGGCAAAAGGACTACGGTACTGTAGTCATTATTTTATTTTATGGGTGTAGGTATTTATGATATAGCAAGTATACCAAAACCTGGTTATAGATTGAATATCTTAGTTCCGATTTTAAATTACTGTGACGGAGAAGGTGATAATTAGACATAAATACTGAAACTACTATAAAACGATCAATTTCAAAGGCATTAGATATTCAAAATAATCCTTCTCGAACAAACAAAAATTTTATTTTAAAAAAGATTTATTTCAACAATTTTTTTGAAAATTTTCCTTTTTATTAATAAAAATTATAGGGTCTCCCCCAATTGGTGACCAAGCGGTCACGAAATATGTGACCAATTCAATTTCTCTCATTTGGTGACCAACAGTGGTCACGTATATTTGACCATGGAAATAGGTGACCAATATTTTGAAGACAACGGTCACGTAATGAGTACATAGGTCACCAAATGAATATCAATGGTCACCAAATGAATGACAATGGTCACATGAATTTAATAAAATATTATTACAAAATTTAAGTTAATTTTATAAAATTTGATAAATAGATAATTGCATTTAGTCAAGAAATGTTTTATTTTAGATTTTAATTCAAAAATCAGCTAATCAAATTAAAAAATATTTAAAAAAATTATTTAGTTTTGTTCTTACTAAATCTAAATAGTACTAGTTTCTTACTGCTATAGCTGTACGTAACTACGCTACAGCTTGTGGATAAGATCCATGCAGTTATACTAATACAACTACTTTTATTCAAAAATCAAGCTTTAATTAAATAAGCGTAAATTTATCAATTTTTAATTTCTAAGTAACTAATTAACTTTTCCAATGCTTCTCTATCCCATTCCATTTTTCATGCTTTTTTAATATCATATGCCAAATACATGATATTGACCATTAGTTTACTCAATCTTTTTGCGTTCACACTCAGTCCTTATTTGTTCAGTAAGCAGTTTAATAATTAAAACCGGGCAACTAAACTTTAGTTGACGGATTTCTCATGTTAGCTCATAAAAGTAAAATTAAAAGTGTTGAAAAAATTATGTGTATTATTTTTTTTATTTTTAGTTAATTATTTTTTTTTAAATTATGTCAGCTTACATGATTTTAAGAGTTAAGTTTTTTATTTTTTAGATAATTTTTTTTAGCTAAAACTGATTTAATCAGTCATCACCTCAATTAAGCAACTTACAATGTATTCATGTTCCAACATTAGAAATAGACGCTAAAAAACCCAATAAGCAAACAGATATTGGAATAAAATAGCGTTTTTAAATAAATTCTTTAGATACGACTTAATAAGTGTCTTTCACCTATCAAGGTTTGAAATTCTCAAATTATTAGAAATTAGTATAGAAATTTTTCAAAAATAAAAATAAACCTCGAAAAATCAAGTTTGGAAAAATAAATTTAGAATTAAGTCTTCGAATATAAACAGTTCTTTTGTATAAGACCTATACAACAACTATTAAATTGCATTTTTTTTCTTAACAAACACTGGATAATAAAATGATTTAAAATACTTTGTAATAAATTTATGCTATATCTTGATTTTTTTCTTAAAAATTATATTTAAAATATTGCAGCATAATTTGCAATTTAAAAAAAATATCATAAAATCAGAACACAAACTTTTTATTAATGTACTCCCTGCAAATATCACACCCATATTCCTTGGAATTCTATTTAAATCAAAAGTTTAGTTATTTTTTTCTTATTTAGCTGCAACAATTGAAATTTTAAAATGCAAAACGGTTATAATACAGAAAAAGGCCCAAAACCAGACAAAGGTGCATTTTTATCTTTTGACCATTTGACTTTTACAGTCGGCAACGCCAAACAGGCTGCAGGTTGGTACTGCACTCGTTTCGGCTTCAAACATTACTTGTACCAGGGTTTGGAAACCGGTGAACGAAATGTAGTGAAGCATGTTGTTAAAAAGAATGATATTATTTTTGTTTTTCAATCTGCTTTAAACCCTGATAACAAAGAATTAGGTGATATGATCACTAAACATGGTGATCATGTTAAAGACATTGCTTTCTCTGTTGTCGATTTGCAAAGCATTATTGCTAAAGCCAAAGAGAATGGAGCATCTGTAGTCAAAGAGATTTGGGAGGAAAAAGACGAAAACGGGTCAGTTAGAATGGCTACAGTTAAAACAGTAAAATATTGATTCCTAACATATTTTCTTTTTTTTTATATTTTATTTTAGTATGGAGATGTGACGCATACTCTTGTTGAAAGAGCAAATTACAAAGGAGAATTTTTACCAGGGTTTAAACCTCACTTTTTTATTGATCCTTTGGATTCATTGCTGTAAATTAGAATATTAGTGCAAAGATTAAATATAAAATAGATTAACTTATTAAGTCCGGACACAGAATTGTTATTTATCGATCATATTGTTGGCAACCAGCCGGACGATGCTATGCTTCCGGCCACTCAATGGTACGAAAAAGTGCTTCAATTCCATAGATTTTGGTCTGTCGACGATAGCATTATTCATACAGAATTTTCTTCATTGAGATCAATTGTTGTTACTAACTATGAAGAAACAATAAAAATGCCAATCAATGAGCCGGCTCCGGGAAAGCGAAAATCTCAAATTCAAGTAATATCATTAATGATAAATATTTTATTAGGATAAAGTTAAAATTTGTTGTAGGAATATGTTGATTATAATGGCGGGGCTGGTGTTCAACACATAGCTCTTAGATCTAACGATATCATAAAATCGATTCAAGACTTGAGGGCACGAGGCCTAGAATTTCTGAAGGCTCCTTCTACTTATTATGATCATTTAAGAGAAAAACTAAAGGGTTCTAAAGTAAAAATTTTGGAAGATTTAAACATGGTAATTTTATGATTAAATATTTGATCAAAAAAAAAATTTTTTTTTTTAAAAAAAGCTTCAAAAACACAACATCTTAGTTGACTTTGATGATAATGGATATTTATTGCAAATTTTCAGTCGTCCTGTTCAAGATAGACCAACTTTATTCATAGAAATTATTCAGAGAAACAACCACAATGTAAGTTTGAGAATAAAAAAATTTTGAATTTAAAGAAAAAATTTAAGGGATTTGGTGCTGGTAATTTTAAAACTCTTTTTGAATCAATTGAAACAGAACAAGCCGAAAGAGGAAATCTATAGATATTATTTTATTTTAATTTTAAAAATTAATTTTTAGTTAATAAAAAAATTATAATAACTTTTTTTTTAATTATTAAAATCTAAATTTTTAAAGATAAATTTTTTTTAAGTGAATTTAGGAGAGCTTGTATTGAAATCATTCAAATTAAAAAAAGAAAAATTTTAGCTCAGGCTCCTAGCTTTTGAATAATACACTTTTTAGAATTAAAATTAGTGAAATAATTTTAAAAGAAAGGGACCGAACCTTAAAATATAAAAAACTCGAAAAAATGTGCTGAAAATAAAACTTAAAATAAATTAGCTACTCGTTTTATAGTTTTTTTTCCTATGTAATTTCAAGTAAAATTTCAGTGTGAATTTTCATTTTTTTAATCAGGATAAAATTCTCAAATTCAAAAAATGATAAAAATAGTGGTACTCGAATTTATCTAAACTGAGGAAAATTTAAGGTCAGGATATGTATCAGACCTAGGCATGCGAGATAATAAAAAAATTAAAAAGCCATCATTATTTTCGAAAAAAAGACAAAATTTAGATTGCAAATTCTCATCAACCACTAAAAATATTAATTAATCAAAAAATGAAGGCCTAGAACACCCGGTATTCCCAGGCGGTCACCCATCCAAGTACTAACCGGGCTCGACGTTGCTTAACTTCGGTGATCGGACGAGAACCGGTGCATTCAACGTGATATGGTCCTAGGCATTATTTATTTATTTAATTCTTTTATTTAAAAGAAAAAATGGATATATTATATAAAATATTCAAAAAAGCTTTTTTTTACTATTTTAAAATAAAGTTAATGCAAAAATTTTCAACCACATTTTTAATTATTTTGAATAAATATCTCTTTTCAAGCAATTTATTCTTTACTATAAAGTTTTTTTACTTATAAAAGAAGTATGTATCTTTTACACATTTTAAAACAATTTGACTACTTCAGTGAAGAATGCATCGATTAAACATTTATCTTTTTTTAAGATTATTGTTTCGAATCGAAGCAGAGAAGTAGTTTTTTAACATAAATTTAATGAAATTTTTTTTTAAATGTTGTTGAAACTATTTCAAAATGTTATTGGTAAAAAATTTGATTATTTTTTTTTATTATTTTAATTTTACAATGTTTTCAAATAAAACGCATAATTATTTTTACTTTTGTTTTTAACTTTAAATCTTAATTAAAATAAAAATTATTCTCATTAAACTTTCACTTTTGAACTTACATACTCTAATTTAGCGTTATATTCAATTATCTTAGTTACTATGGTTTCAATACGTCCATAGCTTTAAAACTAACTTTTAAACTAGAAATACCAAGAATTTTCGTTTTTTTTCAATCAAAAATATACAAAAAAGATTCAATTTGATGATTTTAAAAAATTTATTTAAAATAAAAATAATTCAAATAAGATTTATTTTTATGAAAAATATGTTCAAATTTTTTAAATGATTCAAATAATTTGTTTCTAATGATGCTATGAAAACTAAAAATTTTGTTATCAAATGGTTCTTAATAATAATTAAACAGAATATATCGCAGAGCATTCATATGATTTTATGCTTATTTAATTCTTCTCTAATTATTTTAAAGCTTTATTTGACTTAAAGTATGTTCGTCTTACTTTTTTAATATTGTGAATTTTTTTGAAAAATTAACATTTATTAATTCGAAATTTTTACTGATTTCAAGTTAATATTTGAAAAAATTAAATTTTTTATATTCCGTTCAGCAGTTTTTTTCTTGTTTTTTTTTAACACTGCAAGAAAATAAAAAATTTGATTTTTTTTTCGTTGGCTTGGCATCAGATGATCAAAAAAATTTTTTTTCAAATTTAAAAATGTTAAAAAAATGCATTTGTAAGACGAGGGCGAAAATAAATTAATTTTGTCTTATTCTTAAAAATTAAAAGATTATTTTGGTTGAAAAGAAGATCAAATAAAGAAAATTCAAATAAAAATTTTTTATTATTAACAGTTAGTTTTATAAAATTTTAGATCAATAGCTGAATTTAGATTTTTAACAGATATTAAGTCAAAACCAAATTAAAAATCGAAAATTTTTTATTTTTATCCAAAATCATCATTTTTCTAAAATCTTAAGAAAGAAATTATAAGGCTTTTTAGCTCAAAATATTTAACATATTTTTATACGCTTCAATTTTAAGTGCCAACTCTTCAATTTCAAAAAAAAATAAAAGACAATTTTAGTATTAAAGCATCGTATCTTTTCTTTTTTTTTCAATTAAAAATTAATTTCATGTAAGTTTTATTAGAAATGTTTAATAAAATTTCAATAAAAATTATGTTTTTTATTTATACATTTTAATAAGACAAAATTGAATAAAATATTTTAATTTAAGCAAATGTTAATTATAAATTTATCTGGGTCTTAAGAAAGATAAAATTAATTTGTATTTAACAAACCCTTTGACTTGGTCTAACATTTATGTACATAGAAAAATATCGTTTAAGATTATTTTTTTGATGAGTTTAAAGCAAACGCTTTTAAATGAAGATTTTGAAATTATAAATGAAGAAATGAGCAATAAAAATCCAATGTCGAGCTTGAAAAATTTGTTTCCAACAAAATTGAGTTTTGTTGTATTCATTGCCTATATGGCCTTGTTTATAAATCAAGGTAATTCTAGATTAAAAATTAAGCAAACATTATTTCTATTAATTTAGGTCTATTGGTAACGGCTAGTAAAAACAAAGAAAATAAATTTAACTATAATCCGATTACAGTAGTTCTTTTGACTGAATTTTTGAAACTCGTTTTTTCGAGTGCAGCTTATTTAAAAAAGTAAGATTTTACTAATCTAAATTTATTTTTCTGTTATTTTTTAAATTTTAAGCAATTCGTTGTTCACCATGTGGAATGAACTATCAAAAAATCAGAAAAGTAATTAAATGTTAATTTTTAAAAAGTTTATTAATCTTTTTTAAAAAGTTTTTATGAAATATTTTGTTCCTAGTTTTTTGTACTGTTTATACAATAATTTAACTTTTGTGAATTTGAGCTCTTATGATCCGACAACTTATTTTCTCCTTCTTCAATTTCGAGTTGTAGTTACCGGCGTTGTTTTTCAAATTTTGTTTTCTAAACGTCTCAGTCAAATCCAATGGATGTCACTTATTTTGCTTACAGTTGGCTGCATCATGAAACAAATAAGCTATTCACATGCATCGAATTCTACCAAAGAAATGCAATTAGGAGATTATTTAAACACTAGTTTAATTTTGATCCTAGTACAAGTGTTTTCCTCTTGTTTTGCTGGCGTATACAATGAATATATACTTAAAGAAAAGGATAATAATGTAGACATAATGCTGCAAAATGTATTTATGTATGTAGATTCAATAATATGCAATGTGGTTTTGCTATGTGTTTATGTGCCTAATGATGGAAGCCGAGGCGGACTTATTGAAGCATTTACTTATCAATCTCTTAGTGAAGTATTTCATTTTAAAGTTGTATTAATTATGATCAACAATGCAGCAATCGGAATTGTGACAAGTTTTTTTCTAAAAAATTTGAATTCAATTTTAAAAACCTTTGCCAGTGCATTGGAGCTAATGTTTACTGGTGTACTTTCCTGGATAATATTCGACATACCGCTTGATCTATCGACCGTAGTAGCCATTGGTATTGTATCCCTAGCTACTTGGTTATATTCAAAAAACCCAGTACAAAATCCACCTCAAAATAATTCAAGTTATGCAATGCATTCTTTGAATGATAAGTCAAAAAGTAATTTACAAAGCAATGTTTAGTAAATATTTAATAATACAATTTCTGTTATTTTACGTTAGTTTTATCAGAAATTTAATTTTTATCATATTGAAATTTTAATAACTAATTAGTTTTAAATAAAACCTTGTTAAAAGCTTGATAAATATGTTTTTCTTCTAAAAATCACACAATATTGAATAAATAAATCTATAAATGTAACTCATAAATCTTGGAAAGTTTAACAAAGTATTTTATTTTAATATCAAAACTTGTCTTATAAAATCAAGATAAAACTTAACATATAAAATTGGAGTGATTATTAAAAAAACTAGATGACCCGATACCCAAAATATTTTCAAATTTAAAATTTTTGATCAATTTTCTCTTTTTTCTCATATATTTTAATTGTGCAGTTTCATTAAGTATTTTAACCTTTAGCTAAAAAAAATCAAAAATTTTACTTGGCAAAACTATATATTTATCCAAATATATCGAAAAAATGTAGAAAAAATGAGTAGAATAAGAGATACGGCTAAAATTGTACACTCAATGACCGGAAGGGTTGTTTAGGCCCTTAACAGTGTAATAAACCAACTTCTCAACCATCTCGACAAAGATTAACTTAACATTTTTTTAAGTTACAAACATTTAGAGTGTGTATGTAGTATAATCTTTTAATTTACAGAATAATAAAGTCTCCCCCCCCCCCCC
>VANL01000219.1:0-49720 GCA_006352455.1 Brachionus sp. 'Tiscar'
GGTGAAATCCAAGTCAACCGCTAATTTTAAAATGGCTTTAGATAGGTTCAATGGAATCGGCTGCTACAGCTCTACACCGCCAATTGGCGGTGATGGGCTTAGACAATCTACATGTTAGGTGTCGCAGCAAGAACTACTACTACTACTAATTTTGAAAAAAAAAATTAATAAAAAATATTCTTATATTCATCGTTATCATTTCTTGACAAATAGTGAGGTTAAAATTTTGAATAGCCTGTCTGAAGAAATGGTTAATTAAAAAACCAGAAATATCTCTAAAGCTAAACTGGATTGTTAATTTATTAAAAAGAAGGATAGAATTTTTTAAATCAATATTATTATTTATTAAATAAATATATATTTTACATAAAAAAAACTACTCAAGATTTTACAAATAACCAATAATGTATTAAGATCAATTTATTTGGTTCATGGCTTTAAATTAAAAAAAAATTAATTCATAATTGATGAAATGATTTAAATATGAAACAAAGATGAAAATGTTTACAGATTCAATTGAGCTATTCTTAAATATTTTGGAAATAATAAAAAAAAATTTTCTGATTCCTGGTCTAAAAAGATTTTTCATGTGTAATAAATAGCAATAAGAAAATCGTTTCAGTACACCCTCAAAAAATCTAACAAACACTGTTCTGTACACTAAAAAAAAAATTTTTTTATTTGTTAACACAAAGATATTTTTTATGTACAAAAAAGGCGGGAAATAAGAAAAAAGCGGCTTTTTTAAAAAATTTTTATCTTTAATCAATCCAAAAACATTAAACCAAAAAAAAATCAAGTAAAAAAAATCTCAGAAAAAGTAAAAAAAAAGAAAAAGCTTTTCATTTAATATAAAAAAATCATTTCAAAAGTTAAGAAATTTTTACAATTTAATATATGACCATTTCTGGCATTATAACAAGCCAAAACTCTTTTTGACATAGATTTCATCAATTTTTGTACATTTTCAGTCGGAATCTTTAATCACTCTTTATGTAAAGCCTCTTTAAATGCTCAATTGAGGTCACTTAAGTGTTTACCATTTTGACATCAATGTATGACCATAAGTTCTTGATTTTGTTGAGATCTCACCATGGCAGAACCTCAATGTTCTGTTTTCTGAACCAGTCGCTTAGTGGTGAGTGAGCGGTATGTGCTTGTTGAAAAACCCAATAATCATTTGGTTCAAATGTGAGTTCAACAGATGGTAAAAGATTGTTTTCCAAGGTGTTAATGTAGACAAATTGATTAATTCGTCCAGTATAAATGTTGCATATACCAGTGCCTTTGTAGCAAATGCATCCCCAAGTATCGGCTGACCCTCCACTGTATTGTAATTTTTGAATACTAGATGTAGGATCTTTTCTAACTCTCTCTAAAAATGTAATTTTCATCAAGTTAGATTCCGAGGTCTACCAGAACGGGTTCGGTCAGAGACAGAACCAGTTTCTTCATATTGTTTCTTAGTTAAAAAGACACATTTTGGAAATACACCTAACAACTTGGCTATTTATCTTCATTTTTGTCATTGTCATTTTTGTGGGTTAGACACATTTTTTTAGTCATTTTTTGACAAATTAAAGATTTTTTGCTAATGTTATTTAGAGACCAAATGAGGAGTTTTTAAATCAATCAGTTTAAGAGCAAAATTTATTCAAAATTAGAAGACATTTGAGAATTAATCATAAAGGTGTGAAAAAATGTAATTAGAATTGTTAAAACTTTTGGATTACCTGAATTTCTAAACTTTTGGACGGACTTTTATTTTTTAATTTTTAGAAAAAGTTTTTTGATTGTAAATTTTTAAAAGATAATTATATTTTCATGCCAAATGTAATATATCAAATTGAAGAGAAAAAAAAATTTTCTAATTAGTGATTTTATTTTATTTTTTTTGCACTGTAATATTTGTAAAATTCAATATATAAAAAAATTTAGATAAATAAAATAATTAATTTCAAAACTTTTGCAACATACTGTGTAAAAACTATTTTCTCTAGGTTTACTCTGGTATGTTTAGTCTTTAATTAGAAATTTAATGACGAAGACAAAAAATGACAATAAAAATAAATTCTTTTTTTTTAAAATATTCAAAAATAAATTTAACATAGACTTAGTTACCAAAAATTATGCCATTTTTATTAATAAATTTTTATATTTAAAAATAGATTAGAATTAAATAAAATTTAGATTTTCAAATTTTAAAAAATGAGTCAGTCAAATAATAATATTTTAGTTTTGATCGACAACAACTGTGCTGACTTGAACATTGGTAACATCAGTGAAATAATAAACCAAAAATTTGTACAAAGTCACGTAAGTCTAAATGGACAATTGATCGAAAAAAGTCTAATAGCCAACTATCTTCCAATAACAACATCTGAAAATTATTTGGACTTGTCTTCTTACTCTTGGTCAGAGATTGAACAATTTTCAAATGTTATTCTAATCAGCCAGGAAATAAATATAAGCAAAAAATCAAGAATATTTGCACTTTTTTATCGGATAATAACTGGTAAATCGGTTATTTTATTCTATGACTTTAATCTTGGAAGAAATTTTACATGCTTTAAATATTATCCAATCTATCTGAAAATATTCTATGTGCCTTTGATAACTTTTTATGATTTTCCCGAGATCAATAAAACAAACGATTTGGAACAATTATTTCAGGAAATTAGGACAAATTTTGAGTCAATACCAGAAAATAGCCGCAATTTTGACAAAGACTACAGGTTGTTTTTCAAATTGTACCTTTATATTTTAAATGGTGGCAAAAAATGGACCGACATTATTAAAAAACTGTCGGACTATGAGTGTATAGTTGAGCTAAAAAATGCTTGCAGACACCTTGAAAGAGAAATGATCAATGAAGATGAGTTCAAGTTTTTTGATGCTCAGTATAATCTTTTTCCTTCATTGGGTGGTAAGCTTCAAGTTTCTATCCCGGGTCCAAATCAAAACTCCATTCATGTATTCAAATCATTTGCGGCCGATTACAACTTTCGAAACCTCAAGTACAAAAATGTTCTGGTATCTACCAAACAAAGAGGCGACTTTTTTGTCTTGCCATTTTACAAAGACGAACAGTCAACTAGACAAACAGTTCGATTTCTTATTATGAATCTTTACAAAGTTTTCAACAATTCATTAGTAGTTGATTTTATCGTTCTTTATTTATATATGAAAGTATATAATTTGGATGATTCACTGGTAAAAACAAAATATGAAAATATAGCCAGACTGTTTCTGAAAAGACATGGAAATAAGACTCAACAACAAGAGTTTATTTCAAATAATAAAATTCATCTGTTGGAAATAAAAAAAATTTTTTCTGAATTAGAACAGTATGATGATAATGATTTGTTTTATTTATTTTCAGAATTTGTTGAATTTGATCTGAAATTAAATCAAGAAGATGTGCAAAAATTTCAAGTTACTTATGTAGAAGAAAGTGACGTGTTGCAGATAAGCGAAAACCAGCTTGGAACATTTGAATGCACCAATTTATCTCAAGAAATATCAGTTGAAATAAATGAATCGAATTGGCCACAAAATTTGAATTACAAATGTCAAGATAAGCTCTTACAGTTGAACTCTTCAGCACCATTTTTTATATGCACTTCGAGTTTTGATGATTTCCTGGCTCAAATTGACCAAATCAACTGGTTCAAGACCATTCTAAAGCACACAGACAAATTGGTTCTCAAAGGAGGCGCCATATTGGATATTTTATGCAAAAGAAAACCTAAGGATTTTGATTTAATGAACATTGGAATGAATAATGAAGAGTTTTTGGATTTTCTGATTAAATTTAGTCGGGATGAACGGCCAGATAAAATTGAATTTGTCCAAAGTTCTGTTAGTTTATTCAGACTTAGTCTTAAAAATGGTGACAAATTAGAGTTGATCCTAAATTTGAAAATGGACAAAAACAACTTGCTAGATAAATCCTACTTGCCTGATCAAATATGTTTCGATCTAGTAGATAGGAAATTGTTGGCAAATGAATTTACTTTATGGGCGCTTAATTATGGTTACTGTAAACTGGATTTAGAACGTCATCCAAAATCAGCCAGAGTATCTTCTAAATTGAATAAACAAGGCTTCAATTTTTATTTTGATTTTTGTAATAAAAACAAATTTTTAAAAGAAAGACTAGAGAGATATGTTTGGTCAATTTACCAATCTGATAACGCCAAACCAAGCTATTCAGATACTAAAACAGATGGAAAAAATTCAAACAATGAATGCACTATACTTAGAGGACGCGTTTATAGTGATAAAAAACAAATTTTTTCAAATAAAGAATCGTTTATGAGACATATAAAAAAATTGATTGAGAACAAAAATGAAAGCGAGGCTTTGTATGTAGATTTTAATGGTGGCTTTATTCTGCCCAACGAGACAATAAATCCTTTGCAACTTTCAAATGGACCCGATTGGTCATTTTAAAAACAATTAAAATTTTTTTAACTGGTTTAGTGGTTTAGTTTTTTGTTAAACTTAGTATTTTATTTAGCATTTAATAAACTTTTAGCTTTAAATTTATTTTAGTCTAATTTTTTACGATAAATTTAGTCAGAAATAAATTTCAATAACTGAAAACTGCTTTAAAATTAGTGTTGACCGCTTTGGTGGCCGGGTGTGAAAACAAATACTTAAAAAATTTTAAATATTAAAATTTGTTGGAGAAAAGAATTGGGTATAAGAAAATTCTTTTTTTTTTAGAGATTAAAAAAATTTTCCCTCGCGGCCATCAAAATGGCCAACATAAACTTTTGAAGGTCTAGTGACCGTCACACACAGTACCCAACACTATTTAAAATTTAAAAAGATTTCACTAATTTTACTATAATCTAATGTCAAAAATTTAATGACTTTTATGTCAAATCGTTAAATAAGAAAAAAGTTTCAAAAATAAAATAAGGAATTTATTTATTTGTATATCTGTACTGAGCTAAGGCTACTTCAGATTAAAAAAAAAATCAAAATAAAATAAAGTTAAAATAAGATAAAATAAATAAAAAAAATATTTATCAGGAATCTATTGTTCTTTCTAAAGTAATTTTTATTTATTTGTATTTCTGTATCGAGCTTAAGCTCCTTCAGATTCGAAACCTTTGTTATATTCTTCCACCAGTCTGACAACCAGTGGAAAGGTCTCGGAAAGAAAGCTAAGACATCCAACCTCATGCATGCCCTATATATGGATACAACTAAAAGTAAAGCTACATTTTGTAAAAAAGCTGATGGTCAATAAGTTTACAAGAAAAATTCTGGAATGTCTATTAAAAGAATTAAGGCAAAATGAAATAAATACTAGTAAGAAATCGGTCTTTAGTGAACTAAACGAAATACTAGGAATTGAAAATGGAAGGATAGAAAACTTAGAAGATTTGAATAAAAAATAAATAATAAAATTAAATAAATTTCCTTTTACAGTCGATAAAATAAGAAGGATGGGACTCTTGAGTAATTAAAGTTTTGTATTCTTGGATCAATGACCTAAGAAAAATCATACAGCTTCTAACAAAAAACAATTACAGTTGATTCAATTAGATTGATAAATTTTAGTGAATTAACATTTCATCGACCTTTTGAATTTGAAAATTTGGAAGTTTAGATAGCATTAAACTAATAAACAGTAAAAACCGGTTAAAGTAAATTCCTATTTGCACAAAAAAAAATTATTATTAAAATATTTTTCATTTTTTCTTTAACACAAAATGTTGTAGGATGAATAGAAAAACTATCTGCGATTGTTTTGCTATCATACTCATTTGCTAATGAATTGAGAATATAATTTTTTTGCTTTTTAAAGCTGGTCGCTTATTATTATTTTTATTATTTATCGCTCCTTCTTCCATACAAGTCAACATTTTATTTCAAAAAAAAATTGTGACCAATTTTATTATAAAAATAAAATTTTCTTTTGAAAAGTCTCATTTGTTTTTTCTAATTAGTTTACTTTAGACAAAAATTTATTATAAAGAAATTTTTAATAAACAACAAGTTCAAAATTAGGATAATAGAAAAAATTCTTTTCTTCTTAACACTTCTATATAAAAGAAACGAAAATTGCTTATAACCAAGTTTACTACAAATGGCTTTTACTGTATTTACACTTTTCAATTGAAGTTCGAACTACCAGGTCTATTTTGTATGCTGCACAATAATATTTTGTTAAAAAATTTATACCACTATTCTTTTAAACAATTTGATACTGTTGTTTCATCATCTTCCACTTCTTGAATTTCAATTAGACGGAATTTCACTTGCACTTTTACTTTGACTAAAACTTGAATATGAATTTTGAATTAAAGCATCAACAAACTAAAAATTCTCATTTTCCTTGAAAAGCCTAGTAAAAACAAAACTGATATCAATTTTCTTCACGTTTTTTTCTTTTGGCAATCCTTGTAATAAGATATTTTTTTTATAGGTACCTGGTCAGATTATCTTGAAATTTTTGATTTTTCTCAAAAAATATTTTCCAATTTCATTAGAAAAGGCGAACGATGCCATAAAATACTTTGACAAATTTACTAAATTTTCGTCGAAAAATATGCTTTTGAAGGTTTTCACGCTCACCTTGCTTGGCTTTTTAAATTTTTTCACACTAAATGCATTATTTTTTCTAAATCTGTCTTGCACTAGAAAAAAGGCGTGTAAATCAATTTCTTAACGACTATATTTGGAAATTTCTTCTCAAGCTAACCATTTAAGATATAATCGAAAAGTTAATACATTTTAATAATTTTTCGCAGTTGTTATGAATTTATTAAAGTGATTTATCAAAGCTTGATTCTTTAGATCATTATGCTTATAAAAATTAAATAATTTCTTATAATAAAAAAAATTGTATCAATAAATAAAAATAAAAATTGAAAAATTGAGAAAAAAAATTTTCTCATTAATTCCATTTTATAGTCAGTTTTTAGAGTCGGTTGGAAAAAACTGTGTTTTAATCTGAGAAAATGTGGCTCTGGATTTCCAGATCCGGATAACAAAAAGGGACAACAAAATAACAAAATCATGAGTATTGGAACTTGATTTAAGCATTTTCTAATTTATTAAAAATTAATGTAAAAAAATTAAATTAGATCAGAGTCTATATGAATCAATCAAAAATTTGTATAGCTCAATTGAAGTCTTTCTAGGTGTTTTCTAGATTTGTTGAATATAAATATCAATTTGCATTATGATTATTTAATATTTAAATTTTAATACTAGAAAGTCAAGCTGATTAATTACAAAATTTTCAAATTAAAATTTCAAGAAAATTAAATAGAATTTATTTAAAAAATAATTTAAGTTATTATAAATTTATTTTAAATTTTTTTGAGTAATTTTTTAAAGCTTTATTTTAATGAGATAATATTCAAGTTTAACTTTTTTAAAAAAGGGTTTAAAACCCCACCGGGCTTTGTAGTAAAAAGTAAAGGGTCTTTTCTTGAAAAATTGAAAAAATAACTAATAGTGATATTATTAAACAATGATGAATTAAATTTATCGGTTGGCTTAAAATTTTTAATTGTAAATTTATTCTTATTAGGTTTTCATACTGATTAATTTTCATTTTCAATTTTTAATCTATTGATTTTTTTTAATTTGACTTGTTATGATTTTATTTAATTTTATATTTGAATTTAGCAGCAGTTTCTTCCGTACGTTTAAATTAGACTGGAATCATTTTTTTTGCATTTTGTTTTTTGAACTTGTGCAGATTGGTTTGCAAATGGCTTTTAATTTAGAATTTTAATATCTGCTCAGACCTACAGTTTTTTTTTTTATTATTTTTATCTTTCTTTTTCACCACCCACTCAACAAATAATTCAAGGTTTATTGAACGCTTTTAAAAATTCTTTGAAGATTTCTTTAAAGAAAAATAGTCCAAAACCAAAATGCTTAAAGACCCATTAAAATTTCATCAAAATTTTGTTGACTGAGCAATGTCTGTTAGTATAATAACTTGGATTGATTATCCCTAAAATGTCAAACTTCAATATTGGCTTTGAAGTGCAAAAGTGCAAATTGGAGCTCATACTGTTATGTAAAAAATCTTGTGAGGTGATTTGGTGCTTTGAAAAAAATAAAAAAAATTGTTTTTTTGAAGAAAATGTTTAATAAATCCATAAAGAATTGCTGTACGTAATGCAAAAAAGTCGAATTATAAAAATTTTAAACACTAAACGTTTGTACTTACATGGTTTCTTACAATAAAATAAAAAAAATAATTTTTTTTTTTATTTTGCTTGTTATACTAGAAAAAATAGGTTCTATATTGTGTTTTCTTTTATACTAGAGAGGCAACTGTTGTAGACTCGTATTTAAGTCTAACGGTTAATTAAGTTTAGAACCGTTTTAGAAAATTAAAAGAAGATTAAATAGTTTAACCGAGAATGTTTTATTCCTAGAAAAAAAAAAAAGTAAATAAATAAAAAAATAAAATGAGTAAAGCTTGTTTCACTAAGGCTGCTTTTGGCTTTTTTTATTTAAATTTTTTAGAATGTTAAATTTTTTTTTCAAAAGTGAAAATGACATTAAAAATGAAAATGCTTTGTCACACAATAAAATAAATCGTGTTAAGAGTTGGTGCCTTAATCAAATATTTTGCGTGATTAATTGAAAGTAAAGTTCGACTCAGCCAGACTCTTACTAATACTTAAAAAAATTCGTTAAATTGTCTGATTATCTTAGATTTAAATTCACAAAGTTTTATTTTTTTTTTAAATATTTATTCAGATTAAAAGTTCACTGATTAATTTTTTCAGTTAATGTATTATTTCTCTTAAAAAATTAATTTTTATTTAATATTTGCTTTTACTAAAACTTATGACATTGGAATTTAATAACAAAATATATTTTTTTTTTTAGAATAACCATTTGTTTTTTAAAGGTAAAATTTAGAATTGCTTTTAAAACTGCAAAGAAAACTTTTAAATTTATCCTGTCAATAAGATTATTTATTTTTAAATGAAAGAACAAAAGAAATTGAAAACTGTAAAAATTTATATTTGAGATTTGCGATTTGAAAAAAATAAAAAACCTAGCCTATAAATTAATGAAATCTGCTCTTAAAACTTTCTAAAAAATTAAATAAAAATGCAGTATTTTTTTTTTATTGCAATAGGAATTAATTTGATAGAATATTTGAGGGTAAAATTAAAAGATGGTTTTTAGGAATTTTTAAAAAAAAGAATATTAAAGGCTCAAGAATGCTCTGCCAAATATGATCCTTACATAACTACGTTTGATCAATTGTAAAAATTTCAAATATTATTTGAAAAAAATTCCTAATAGATTTATATTATCAGGCAATATGGATTTCAATATAGTGGCGATCATTTCATTATGTACGATGACTTTAAAAATACAAGAGTGACATCTGGTTTTCAAAGTTGCAATTTTGGTTCATGTACATGTGCTGTGTATGTTCAAAAAAACCGAAAATTGATCTTTGTAGATTTCTGTAATGTTCAGAGCTACACATCTCCCACATCCAAATTATATGCAGTCTCTGTCGAAAAAGACTTTATCGGCCCCAAAGCCATTCGGGATGTTCCATCATGCCCATTTATTTCTTCTCAAGACGAAAACGACAAGCAAACTTGGGACTCAATTCCAACAATTTTGGAAAGTTTCAAATGTGCTCGTCTACAAGGAAGCAATTATTACACTTATTATGTGGTAGAATAAGCATTTTATGTTTTATTTAAGAAAAAATTTATTTTTTTTTCAGATAAGAACTGTTGAAAAACATTTTGAAGATTCTCTTTTGGTTAAATTTCAATTGAAAAATAGAGAAATGCCTGTTTTGATAATTAAAGCACCTAATTCAGCTAATAGTTCAACTGGTGGACTATGTGGTAGGTGGGATGGAAAACAAGACACTGATTTGTACGTTCTTGATCGACACGGTGTTGAATCCTTTGTGTCGATTTTAAATTTAACTTTAATCAAAGACTTTTGGAAGTAACAAATTTTTTTCTTTTAAATAAGATAGAATTAAATTTTAAAATATATTTAAAAAGTTTAAACTCTGTTTACAACAAACAAAATAGCCATTCGAAGCGGTGTGCTGAATGCATGCTCATGTCAGAACGAAGTTTCTACTGTCCTTGTGATGAATTCAATTTGTTTGATCAGAATAATTATAATCTTCCTCCAAATAGACTCAATTACTGCAAGGTACCAATGCATGTCTGCGTTGAAAAGTAAAGATTTATGCTCATAAAAATTAGATAAATAAATATTTAAATTTTATTCTTTCTCAAGACACTTTGGCATTCAATTTTCTGATCAAAATATTTCTTCTACATATTCAGATTTTCATACTTCAACTCAATTACCATTCCACACTACAACAAATCCAAATACAGTACTTTCTAGCCCATTTTACTGATCATCCGTAATACTCTTACATTTAGATTGAATTTGAAGAAGCTTATAATATTTGTTGGACAAGTTTTATGAATCGACCTGGTTTGAACAAAAGTTTGATCAATGGATGCTTGGATAGAAATACAACACTCCAATTTTGTATCAATGATGTCACAGTAAATATAAAATTCAATTTAGTCAAATATTTCAAGTTAATGTTCTTTTGAAAAAAAGTTATCAAGTGACCCATCTATTGTGAATACTCACATTGAATCATCAATAGATATGATCATTCAAAATATATTGACAAATCAATCAAATTGTGATCTAGAAGATCTGCAAATGCTGTGTCCGAATGGCTGCTCTGGAAACGGAGTTTGCAAATTTGGTGAATATTAATATATTTTAGAATTTATTTAAATTTTTTTTTTTTCAAAAATGTTTGTGCATAAAAGTTGAGTTTAAAATTTAAGAAACTAGCGAAATGCTCCTGTCTTTAGCAGACAAATTAACGCTTCATTTTTTTATTTAAAGAAATCAAAAGGAAAAATCAGTATTCAATCCATTTTAATTATTTATTTGATCAAATTCTTTAAAAAAAAGATTACAATATTAAATAGCTGATAAATTATTGAGTTAACATATTTTCATGTGGAATTTTTTGTATGGGCGCACATTTTTTTTTAACAAACATCAACTTATTAACGCATATTTAAATCTAAACTCATTTAAAAAAATCAAAAAAAATCATGTCTTTAAATAATTATTAAAATAAAATAAACCGAAAGTGATGGTATATCCCATTCTCCCTCTTTTTTCTTTTTGGCTTATAGGTTTTGTTATTTTTTCTTTTGACAGAATAGCTTTTAGCTATTTTAGTCCTTAAATTCATATTTTTAAAATTTAAAAAAAACCGATTTTTTTTTTCAAATGTGCGTTAAAATTATTTCAAAAATGTGCAGTATCAAGTTTTTGATGGGTTGTTCAGTAAATGTCTGTTTAAAAAAAAAATTGTGCGACGGAATTTACGGAATGTGTGTTAAATTTTTTTTTTATGTACAGTGGTTAGGAACACTTTTTTCATGTGTACTTGGACTTAATTTTAAAGACTTTGACTCTAATTTGACTCTAATTCTAAATAAAACAATTTTTTAATAATTTTAATCTTGGTAAATCACAAAAGAAAAACAATGAAAATTAACTAAAAAAATTTAGTCCATTTTTATATTTTATCACACGATTAAAGTCAATTAGATTAATAACATCTAAAAAATTGCTTATAAAAAAACTTTTGTCTTCAAATTAACTTTTCTATATTGGCAAAAAATATAGATAAATTTTATCTCTAATTTTTCATATATCAAGAACAAAGATGTCTCTTGTCCGGACTAATAAACAATAATTGCTCTTATCCAGGTATTTTCCGACTAGTCATCTTTTGTTATGTTTTTTTTTTAGTTTTTTTTTTTTAATTTAAGTAAAATGTGAATGTAAGCAACCATACGGTGGGAATGATTGTAGCCAAGATTTAACAAATATCCCAGAGTTTACAATAAGCCCGCAGTTTTGTGATTTAAGAACAGAAAATTGTAGTCTAGTCAATGTGTTTGGTTATCCATTTTCAACAAGAGATCCAATTTATGTCAAACTTGAATACAAAGAAGTATTTTTAAATTTTAAATTTTAAATTTTTTGAATATATATAAATTTCAAGTATGACATTTTCAATAATGAACATATTTTTACAGAAATCTCAGTGGCCGATACTATTACAGACAACAATATTTTGATAGGGCTTTATTCCCTCAACAATCTAAATTTAAACAAAAACATTTATTCAATTAAAACAAATTTTATATCAAGAGACAGTTTAGCTTATATTCGTATTTATATAAGTTATTCAAACGAGAGCTTTGTTCAATGGGCAAATATGACTTTGTATGATTCTAAATGTCGCACTGAAAATCAAGAAAGCGGTCAATTAGTCTTTAGGAATGATAGATGTGAGATTGAAGGTGTTTGCTACATTAGAAATCAAACAAGTCAATCGAATCCAAATTTGTTTTGTAATCCAGATGAATCAGTTCATTCTTGGACTCTTAAGCCAACACCAGATCCTTTGTGTAATGGAAAGAATATGTGGTCAGATTGGTTTAATTATGACTCACCAGACACAGACGGAGGAGATTTTGAATTGTATCGTGACTATAAATATGGTTGTAAGTATCCAAGTGTTGTTCAAGCCAGAACAGTTGAAGGAACGCAAGCGAATCAAACTGGTCAAGTAAATTGGCTTGTTCCATTATATGGATTTTTTTGCTTTAATCGAGAAAATGAAAACGGATGCGCTGACTATGAAATTAGACAATGCTGTGATACATCAGAACTGTACACTATTTCAACAACAACATTAACAACAAGTACATTAACAACAACTACAAGTACACCAACAACAACTACAAGTACATCAACAACAACTACAAGCACATCAACAACAGAACCTTCAAGTACATCAACAACAACTACAAGTACATCAACAACAACTACAAGTACATCAACAACAACTACAAGTACATCAACAACAACTACATCAACTACAAGCACATCAACAACATCAACATCAACTACAAGCACATCAACAACATCAACATCAACTACAAGCACATCAACAACATCACCTACAACTACATCAACATCAACTACAAGCACATCGACAACATCAACTACAAGCACATCGACAACATCAACTACAAGCACATCGACAACATCACCTACAAGTACATCAACATCAACTACAAGCACATCAACAACAACGAAACAGTGAGTAAAATTTTATAAAATTTTAACACAAATACTATTTATCCACACATCAAATAAAAATGTTTATTAATTCTGTAAAAATAATAACAAAGTATATAAATAATTAACACAAAAACTATATATATGAAACAAAAATGAAAAAATTTCATCAATTCAATTAAGGACGTTATTTCTTCTGCTAGCAAATTTTTTTCTTTTAATAGCAAATATGAAAGTTTAAAAAAATAACCAAAAATATTTTTATTCATATTAAGTTAGAAAAGAAGAAAAAAGAAATTAAGCTAAGTACCGACAAAAAATATAAAAATTTCATTTCATTTCATGGAAATATCAATTTTAGTTTTTTCGCTGTCTTTTTGATTTTCTGACAGAACTATTTTCTGTTTCGATTATTAACACTGAAAAACCCTGCCATAACAATTTATATGTTGCATCAATGCATATATGTTTAGTTTTTTTAACCAGAGACATTAAACCCTTTGTAGTAAAATATATTCGCATTGCTTTTACTTCGTCTAAATCAGCTTCAAAATATGTATTTCCAACAAAAACTTTGTCTAAACTTTCGGGTATATCTTGATTTTGAGTACACCATAGTTTAAGTACATTCAATGTCATGTTACAAGAACTATAATTTTTAACGATGAATATCAAATTGTATATTTAGTGGACAGAAGCGACCATACCCTTATCGTCTAGTTTATCTAAAATAAGAGCAGTTGACTTAGTTTCATTTTACGTTAATTCTTAGTATCTCATCCATATAATCTTAGTATCAACATATGGATTTAAAGGTTGATCATCAAATTGAAATTCACATTTACTTGCATCATTATGTTTATCTGTTGACATATACAGAGTACATTTTTGTGAGTCTTCGTGCAAGAGCAAATACACTTGAAGGACTGGACAATTATCTTTATTACCTTGTGAAAAACATAAAAATCTCTTTTTTTCATGAAAATCTTACTCTATATGTGCTCATCGAAAATACCTTTGCATATTTTATCAGTTGTTTTAAAATCTTTAAACATGCAAAACTCGAAATATTGTTTATTTTTGCTACGTCTTTTTGTAGGTTGGTTCAAATCAATATCTTCAACATCATTCAATGTATCATTATTTGCTATTTGAACAGGGTCATTAACAACAGGTGTAAATTCAATACTAGTTGAGTTAGCCGATTACAGATTTCATCAAAGTTAAAATTATTCTCATTTTCTTAACCAACCACTTTGACTTTGCATTGAGATCAACCACAATTCGCTTAGTCCAAAATTGCCTAACCAAATATGGTTAATTTACTTTAAATTTTACTAAATAAATTAATCATTAATTTTTTAAAATGAATTGATAGAACCACAACAACAACAACAGAAAACTTGTGCTACAACCAAGACGGATATTATCCAGACATCAAAAGTGGCTGTCAAAAGTTTTATCGATGTGTTTTTACTGGAACTCAAAAACAACAGATTCTTTATTTTGACTGTCCAAGAGGAACGCTATTTGATAAAGTTTATAAAATTTGCAATCATGCAAATATGGTTAATTGTGGTTAATAATTAAATTAATAATTTAATAAAAAAAAAGAACTTTTTTTCGAATAAAATTTAATGCAAATAAAAATTTAATTAATCTATCATAATAATCATAAAAAATATAATACTTTTTAAAGATTTTTTCTTCTCAATATGATTTTTTTATATAAGACATTTAATATTTTATATGACAAATTAATTAAGTATTTGAGTTTTAATTATTTTTGGCGAATTAACTTTTCATTATACAAAATTGAATTAAAATTCTAGATCTATTCAAAAATTTTTTTTAAAAAAGATTAAAATTACTCATTTCAATATAATTATAAGCCACTAAATGTTGAGTGCATCTTATTTTATTGTAGTAAATTTTTAAATAATTAATTAAACACAAATAAAATATTACGCATATCAATAGAAGAAAAAAATTTATTTGCATTTGCTTTTTAGGGCGTAATGTTTAATCTATTAAAAGTATTAAAGTTAAAAAGAATGTACGAATAATGAGAAAATGAGAAAAAAATGTGATGACACGACATTTTTACAAAAAATCCATTTTTTATTTACACTTTTAAAAATTGAAAAAATAGTTCATTAAAATAGCAACCAAAATACTTTTAACATTAGACAAAATGAATGTTTGGAGTAGAGATTTTAAGATTTTTTTTTTTCTCTTTCACTTATACGAAAAATTAATTTATTGGAAAAATATTAATAATGAATAAATAAAAATTCAACTAAGTTTCAGTTGAGCTGACGGTTATGTTTTTTGACAAATATTATTTTTAAATGTAAATAATCAAAATTAATTTTTTTTTAATGTAACTATAATCAAAATTTCTATTTAATTTAATATATAAATCGTTTGTTAATCTAGTTGCAACACTTTCCTAAAATTCACTATAATCAATTTATTTATGTTGTGACTTGGCCGGCTTTGGTAATCGTGTTTAATGACCAAGCGTTTTAACAAACTTGAATTTTTCCATTTGTTCAAACAGTACCAAATGGGCTTTTGTTTAAAAAAATTTATTGGCATTTAAAATTTAAAATTTAAACTAAAAAAGGTTTTAGATAAAAATTTATTTTTTAATGCTACTTAAAATTTTTTTTAGAAAAATGAAAAAAGTTTCATTATGGTTTCTATCATTTTCTTATTTTGTATTAAATAATTCAACTAGCGGTCAATTATTTGCTAGTGGAGGAAAAGATGATAAAATTAGAATTATAAATCCAAACGGCTCAATTAATAAAACCAGCCAAAGTTTGGACACTGATATACTTTCTTTGGATGCTACAAACAATAAAGTTGTTGTAGGAACAAATTCAAAAGATGTTATGGTCTGGTTTTTCAATAACAATTCATTATTTAAAAAAAATTCATATGACTCTAGAGTGTATTCTGTTTTGATTATAAATGAAACCCATTTTATAGCAGGATATTCTGATAAAATTATATTTTGGTCATTTGATTTAAACAATCAAATTTCGGCTTCAAATCAAGATTTTGATGATATTAAATGCTTGAAAAAAATAGAAGAAGATAAGATTTTAATATCCTCATCTAATGGTAAAATTTTTGTCTTTTCAATTACCCAGAATATAATTTTAAGTCAATATAATACTGGACAAAATGAGTTCTTACCCATTGATGTCTTGAATAGAAATTTTATTGTATCAAATTTTTTAAACACTCTTTATATTTTTGGTTTACATCTAAATAATTCGATCTATCTGAAAAAACAGATTGATAATAACAATATTGAAAATAGTCAAAGTAATAAAGTATCAGCAATAAAGATAGTAAGTGAATGCTTAGTTTTATTAGGTGGAAAAAAGCTAATAAATTGGAGTCTGCAGTCAAGTATTTTCAATATTTCAGCATTAAATAATCAAGTTTTTAATGGAGGAAATAGAATTATGGTTTTGGAAATTATTAGCAATAATTTATTTATAACTGGTCATAAGTCTGGTCATATTAAAATATGGAATTTAGAAACAAAATCAATGAAACATGAAATTGAAAATATATATGAGGAAACAACAGCATTGAAAAGAATCAATCAATTTCAATCAAGTTCATGTGGTCAATCAATAATTAATTTTGATGAAGTAAAGACAACAATAGTCTCAAGTCAGTCACAATTTACATCATCCAAAGACGTAATTAAATTAGATACAACACAAAAACAAACTACTAAAATGTCACATTTTATGACCACCATTTGGTCATATTCTTTTTTGCAAACTGAATCTCATTCTGAAAATATGAATAATTTTGTAACAAGTTCAAAACAGTCAACTTATAAAACGTTTGGAACTGATTCACAAAAAAATGAAAAATCTACTCAATGGCAAAAAGACAACATATTTACAACAAATTCACCAAAGAGTAATTCATCAAAAGCTTTAACTTCAAATTCATTAGAAGAACTTAAACAAAGCAGCAGAATAAATTACTTAACTTCTTTTTCAAAATTTGTAACAAAAAAAGATGAAACTACAATGGAAAGAACAAAAACTTTAATATATGTTGATAACATGTCTACGATAGATGATTCTTCAGATGTCAATTTAGAAACTCAACTTGACGCGAAAACACATTCAACACCAGAATCAATCACTGGCAAAGCATTTGGAATTAATTTAACAAATTTTATTTTGAAAAGTCAATTTTCATTCGAATATCTCAATATAGAACTAATAAATGATTTAAGTTCGTTAAAGCTTGATGTGAATGATTGTTTAACAAACTGCTCTGGAAATGGTAAATGCAAAGTGACTGATGCACTAAAATTTGAATGTGAATGTTTTGAAAATTATGCTGGTTCAAAATGTCAAATAAATACACTTGCTTGCTTCTCTAATCCTTGCCGAAATAATGGAACATGCATTAATAACAAAAAAGAGAAAACATATAGCTGTGACTGCTTTTCACATAAAAATAAATCTAGTTTATATTATGGACATAATTGTGAGAACAAGATTGATGTATGCAGAAACGAATCATGTTCAGCAAATGGAGTATGTCAGGATGATGGATATGAACCAAAATGTAAATGTTTCGACAAATATTCTGGCGAAAAATGTCAAATAGAGTCAGAAGAAATAAAAGTGATAAAAGCAATTAAAAGCACTTCATCAATAATTGCAATATGTATATTAATAATTTTATTTCTAATAATTATATTTTGTGATTTATCGACTTATTTATGTAGAAAGAAGAAATCAAAAATATATTTCACTAATAATCAAATTAAAAAATTGAAATACCATAGTTGAATAAAAATTTTAGATTTATTCAAAAAATTACTCATTTTAATTTTATTATTATAAGCCACAAAAATTGATTGCACCTTATTTAATTTTTTAAACTTTTTAATAATTAATTTAAACACAAATAAAATATTACGCAAATCAAGAGATGAAAAATTTTTATTTGCATTTTTTTTTTGGGTGTAATGTTTAAATAATTTAAGTTGAGAGGATTTTGGTAAATAATATTGTAAAAATGAGAAAAAATGTGATGGCACGATATTTTTTAAATTACTTATATTTTAGATTCATAAAATTAGAAATTATTTTTTAAAAATTTAAATATCTTTGATAAAATAAAAATCAAATTTTACTTTTTTTTATAGAAAAACTTTTTTCGAAATTAGATTTTTTTTTACTTTTTGATTAAAAACTAAGAACAATTGACTGAAATGAAGGACAAAACTCAATTCCAAACTATCAATGTAACTTATATTTTTTTATAATAATTTTAGTTCTGTAACATAGTGCAACATGTCGCAGGTTGCATAAAAGTCTGCCAATTATGCATAAAAATTTGTTGAAAATCCGGTTGTAGAAAATAAATGGCACAAAATTAATTTTATCATAAAAAAATTTTTATTTAATAAATGCTTTAAATTTTTTTTTTAAATAACTGAACCCTCCTATTTTTGGTGTTGCCAAGAATGTAAAATGAATCATCATCAATTAAAAATTCATATCTGCTATATTTTAAAAGCATTAAACTACATTTTGGCCTCCTGGTTAGCATTTAAATGCAGTGGCGGCGCTAGAAAGTTGAAAATGGTGTGGCGAACTTCATGACCAAAGAAGAAGAGACAGAATTAGTGCGGGGAGTGAAGCTTTATAAGAAAGGAAAGACTTTTAAAAAAATGTTATTTTATTCACAAAATCAAAACATCTTCTTCTATCTTCTACTCCCAGTGGACCTTAAAGCCTCCACACGTCTCCTCCATTCTACCTTACTCTTAGCGACAATTTCTGCTTGTCCTCATGTGAGTTTCATCTCTCTCAGATCTCTTTTAACTGTTCTCCTCCAGGTCATCTTTCGTCTTCCAGCATTTCTCTTTCCTTGAGGTGTCCAAAATAGTGAAACTCTAGGAATTCTGTCTGTTGGCATTCTAAATACATGACCAAGCCACTTAAGTCGTCTTGTGCGCATGATGTTGCAGATTGGATCGCACTTTAATCTGTTGTACAAATCCTCATTTGTAATAACTTTCGGAAAGAAGATTCTCAAAATACATCGATCTTTTGAAGACCACTGTCAGTCATTCTCCAGCATTAAGATCCATACAACAATATAGATTTGACACGACTAGTATAAAGATGTACTTAGTCCTCAGTCGAAGGAATGACGATTTCCACATAAGCCTTAATTTGAAGAAAGCAGTTCTGGCCTTCGTTAATCTGTTTCGAATGTCTTCTTCGGAGCCACCATTTTTGCTAATCACGCTTCCTAGGGATGTAAAGCTGTCGACGCGTTTAAGATTTTTATCTCCAACAGAAATTGGTGCATTGAGTTTTTTGTTTATGCACATAACTTCTGTTTTTCGGGTGTTTATCTCTAGGCCAACATATCCAGTGTTGCGTTTCTGCTTCTAGGTTTTTTCCCTCATATGGCTCTCCATCTGTGATATTTGGACAATATCATTCGCAAAATGTTCGCTTTTCGCTGTCCTTCAGTACTTCTCCTCATTGCAAAGTCGATGAGAGTCAAGAAAAGTAATGGAGAAGGAATGTATCCCTGACGGACCCTTTTCTTAATTTCAAAGCATTCTGAGGTACCTTCCTGCAGGATCACGTTGTACTCAAAATTATCATAAAAAAGCTTTATAATATATATGATATTCTGAGGAATGCCGTACGATCTAAGCACGACCCACAGGGTTTCTCTGTGAACACTATCAAATGCCTTCCTAAAATCGATGAAGATGACAATAAGAAGTGCGTTCCATTCAATACACTGTTTCACGATGTTACGCAGTGCAAATATTTGATCAATGAATCCTCTTCTAAATTTGGCTTGTTCCTTGCGCAAGAGTTTATCAATCGAAGCATATATACGATTGAAAACAATTCTGCAGAAAATTTTACTTGGAATTGAAATTAAGGTTATTCCACGCCAATTATCGCATTTCGAAAGATCACCCTTTTTCGGTATTCTAACGATATGTCCTTTCGACCAATCTTCTGGAATACCTCTTCGTGTGGCGACCGCCACACTCTGCCATATCGTAGCTCCGCCACTGTTTAAATTAGGTCTTCTGTGTTTTTTATACTTTTTGATGCTTGTATACTTTTTTAAAATCTTTCCGAAAAAAGGTAAAGTGGCAATTAAACTTTCTAGTTATCTTTCTTTGCGAATGACCCGATTTATGATTGAAACAGGCCCTTAGTTTAGCAACCATTAGTTTCTTCGCAGTTTAAGCAGGTCTACCACTTCTTTTTTTTTATTTTAAATTTTTATTTTTTTCTATAACATCTTTGTTTCCCAATAATTTTCCAAGACCTGTAAATCGCAATTTCAGCTAACAATATAGCGTATTCCTTCGTTCTATTATTCTGCAATACAAGCTTAGACATGCATATTAAAATTATCAAATTAGGAATTTTTTATCAAGGGTGAGATGTGCTTTGGTGCATGCTCCAAACGTTGGTGGCTTAGCTTATGGTGCAGCATTATCGAACGAGGGAATTAATTTAAAAAAATTAAAAAATTTGATATGAATCAATGTTTTTTTGTTTTCAAAATAACAGTTAATTTTATTTTTATAAAAATTATATTTTTAATTATTAAAATTTTTTTTAAATTATATAAATGAAGTGTTAATCATTCGACTACGATAAGGGCACTAGCCTGTTGATTAACCTTGAAATTGAAAAAAAAAAAATTGAAAATATTTATTATTACAAAACAAAACATTTAATATTTAAAGCGACTGGAACTTTGAAAAGAGCTGTCTTTTTCGTTCAAGCATTTGGAAAACAATATTCTGTTGTTATTTCTTAAGCTTGATTTCCTTAATGTTTTAAATCGACAACAAATTACATGCTTAAATGCGACTCTAAACTTGTCATTAAATGCATTGTAAATGATTGGATTAATGCTTGACGACACATAGCCAAGCCATGTTAGAGTATTTAACACTGACGAATGAATCGATCCTGTTGGCAAAAAAGCTGAGAGAATATTTATGACGGCAAATGGGCCCCACGCAATCACAAAGATAACAAAAACTATTCCGAGAACTTTGACGGCTTTTTGCTCGTTTTTAACAGCAGTTGACTCTCTGTAATTTTGAAAAGCAGTTAATGTTCTATTAATGAGTCTATGTTTTTGAACAAGATTCCTAAATTTATGGTCTTTTTGATCAATAAGTGTTTCACTAAAATCACAATTATTTACATCTTTTTTTTTCTTAAGTATTGCCTTCATTGAAAGTTTTTTAGCAAATTTTCCATCACATCTAAAATCATTGAACTTGACCGAAAGTTGGTTGCTAGTAATAATTGTTTGAATGCTTGATGGATGTTCATTTTCGTGTTTTTTTTTAAACTCACTTAGTATTTTTTTTAGACGACGAACTGTTAGAATATACATCAAAATCATGATAAGTAAAGGAATAATAAAAGATAAAATTGAGCCAAAAATGATAAAATGATTATTGTACAAAGCACAATTGCCATTTTGAACTATATTTGATATGTCTTTATAGCTGAGTAAAATAATTGGAGATGCGAACAAAAATGAAATGGCCCATGCAGAAAAAATTAACAATTTTGTTCTAGTCTTTGATTTTTCTCTGTTTTTCAATGGATTCTGAATCCCAATGTAACGTTCCTAAAAATAAATAATAAATAATTTGCAGCCAAAAATAAAAATATTAAAAATTTTAAAAATAAATAAATATATTATTAAAAATTTTAAAAATAAATAAATATATTATTAAAAATTTTAAAAATAAATAAATATATTATTAAAAATTTTCCAGAAATACATCCAAAATTAAGCCTCTACCAGAAATATATTCAAAAAAATTACTCATCTTTTATTGTCATATTCTCAAGAAGAAATTTTAAAAAAAATCAAATATTTTTCATGATCGATATTCATTAATTTTTTAGTATTTTAATTGAACATTTATAATTAGTGTTGACATCCGTGCAAGCGGACACTTAAGACCTAAAAAAATTTTTAAAACACAATTTTTTAAAAAAAACCTTTCATTTTATTATGAAGGGTTTCTAAATATCTTTTTCGAAAATTTTATAAACATTTCCGCGAAGAAACAAACGGTTAGTGTCCTTTTGTTTACTTTATTTAGAAATTCATTTTAAATTCATTAAACTTCGTTTTCAAGAAACCCGATTCACAAAAGAAGGTATCCCAGAACTGGAAAGAAAGGCAGGATATCATCAGGCACACGCATGTGCGCTTACTTTTTTCCCACAGTTGTCAATAATTATAATAGTAAAAATTTTTACAACATACGATTTTAGAAGGCTTGGAGCAAATTTAAATGTTTATAAAACAAATGGGCTTTAATGAAATTAACTGGTTTAATAAAATTGTGCTAAAAAATGAACAGTCGTTTAAATCGAAACATCAATTAAGTTCACGCAAATTCCAGATAGAAAGAGAAGTAGTTAAAAATAGTAATTAATGTCATAGTTTTTTTTTTTTACAATCAGAGAATCAATGGTTTGAATCACAGACACATAAATTTTTTGCCATTTTTGGTCTGGTCTATTCTGACGGTCAATTTGAAATCAAAATCTTTAAAATTTTACATTTAACATGACTAAAAATTACGCATTTCTTTGGATAATTTCTTAAAACTTAATATATTTCAGATATTATTCAAGTTTAAATTTTTCAAAAAGGGGTCTAAAAAACCCCTCGGGTTTTCTAGTGTTAATAATTTAATTAAAGTGTATCAAAATTTTATTTTTAAAAATTTTAAAAAATATTTTTTATTACCTTTTTAAAATTTTTCCTTTAATTTTCACAAAAGTAAAAAAGTGAATGAAAGATTTTTGAATTTTAATAATTCCATAAAGTCATTTAAGCATACACCAGTCAAAATCTGACATATTCTGTCATCAATACTTGCATAATCAAGACAAACTGGTTCAGTAGTTACTTTCGGGTCGTTTCGGGTCAATGTTTAATCAATAATCTCGAAATCAGATTTTAAATCTTAATGAGTATCAGGGCCAAATGTTTGGATTAATTCTTCAAGTCTTAATTGATTATAAAACTCGCCTATATTTGGACATAATTTAGACAGCTTTTTGTGGCAACGATTACAAACATATTTGTTCCTTAAATAATCAATACTAAAAGATGAAAGTGTCATCTTAAACATAGATGAGTAAATTCCTATTTTGTTAATTTTAAGCTTAAAATTGGAATAAAGTTGAGCTGGACAATGAGCACAGTACGAAGTAGATTGTTCATTTTTAACTCAAGTGAGTAGGAAGAGAAACGCTAAATGAAACAAATACTATAAAACATATGTCTTAACACTAAAAAGCCCGAGGGTTTTTTTAGATCCCTTTTTGAAAATTTTAAACTTGAATATTATCTCAAAAATATAAAATTTTTATGAAATTACTCAAAAAAACTAAAAATAAAATTGTAAAAATTTTAAAAGAATTTTAATTATTAAATAAATTTTATTTATTATTCTTGAAATTTTAATTTGAAATTTTTGTAATAAATCAGTCGGGCTTTCAAGTGTTAAGGGACTAGTGAGTTATTATTATGTAATAAAATATGAAAAAGTTTTAAAATTACCTTCAACTTTCATTTTTCAAAAAAATTATTGAATAACTACAAATAATCTAAATTTTAAGCTAAAAAGCGCTTAAATTTTTAATTTCTTGATTCAAATGTAAAAATCTAGGGAACGAAAATTAAGCAGGATTTTCATTTTTACTATATTTTAGACACTCAAATAATGTTAAATAAAAACCTTTTTTTTTCCTTCAGAAGTTGAGCTTTGTCATTTTTGGTATTTTGTTTTTGTTTTTTTGCACTAAATTTCGGCACTATCACGTTATCAGACGAGTTATCAACGTGTTTTTAAATTCATATCGGAAAATGTTAAAAAATAAACCAGAGTTTGTTATTTTAGATTTTGAAAAAGCTATAATGAACACTGTTGAAAAATATTATCCTCAGTGTAATTTTGGTGGATGCTATTTTCATTTGGCTAATAATATTTGAAAAAAAGTTATCGAAAAGGGTTTAATCAAGACTTAAAAGAGAAGATGCACAGTTTAGAAATGCTTATAAATTTTTAAAAAGTTTACCTTTTGTCCCTTTGAAAGAAACAATTAAGGCGTTTAATTTTATCAAGCTTATTGCTCCTGTCACTTTTAATGAAATTTTAGCATATTTTGAAAATAATTATATTGGTTTGGAAATCCAAAATACAGATTTAAGAGAGTTACCAAGGTATAGTTTAGAGATTCAGCAACGATTCAATTATTTTTAATCTATAACACAATTAGCTTAGATGTTTTTTTTGAGAGAATGGTATCGATTTTAGAAAATAAGTCTAATTAATTAACTAGTATTTATTTGATTTTTTTTTGCTAATTGATTAATTTTTTTCAATGTAATTTTTCTTTATTAATTTTCGATAATTGATTTCGATGTATAATTTTCAGTAAAAAGATTTTCTATGATTTTTTTTCTTTTTTCTATTAACACTTTCGAAGAAATAATTTTCGATAAATAGTGCCAGTCCCTAAATTTCAGAGGTATATACAATGAAAATATTTAAAAGTTAATCTTTTCTGTACTTTTTGTAATTTTTCTAAAATTTAATTTATTTAGCCCTGTTCCTTTTTGTACTTTTTCATATTGAAAATAAAGATTACGAAAAATTAAAATTTTAATTATTAATATTAATTTTGACTAAAATTTCTCTTATCTTTAACATACCCGAATCCCTAAATTTTTTATTTCAATTTAAAAAATACTGATAAAGTAGAAAAAGCACAGAAAGTGAAAAAAGGAACAGGGCCAAATAAATTAAATTTTAGAAAAAGAACAAAAAGTACAGAAAGGAAAACGTTTTTTTAAATATTTAAATCTCATTGTCTATCCATTTAATTTCACAGTGTAAATTTTCTCAATAGTTCCGATATAAGTAATACACCCTACGTATCACTTGATCATCAACTTCTCAACTGATGCGCAATGATAAGTAGGAATTAATATTCTTGTAATATTCACGTATCTCAGAAGATAGACGCTTCTAGATAATAGCTCACATCTTGTCTTGATTATGAGCCCGTGTTCTTAACACAAACTCATGAGTATAAATAATGATTCAATTCTCAGTGCTAGAGAGATATATTTAAGTAATCACACTAGCTATATAAATTGTTAGAGCTCAACAATTATTTAATAAACTATTCAAAAGTATACTTGTTTTATCATTCATTAACCCGCCTTACATACATCTTTCTAAAATTAATTAATAAGAAATTGAAAAAAAAAATAGAAAAATTCATTCAAAAGCCTTATTTGCTCATTTGCTATATTAAATATTCATTAATATGAATTATGTTTTTAAAATTTTCTAAAAATTCAAATTATCTTTGAAATCGACACTAATTAACTAATCGATTTTAATCCTTTTTGCAAATATACTCGGAAATTAAAATATTTGGGAAATGAATTTAATTAAAAAATTTTAATTCTCTGTACTAAAGAGTACTTTGTATATAATTTAAAGATTAACTTACACATGATATGATACAAAGCTGAAGAATACTTGTATTGCACAAAAATACGTCTGAAAACACAAATAACAAACAAGCTGAGTTGCTTAGAACCCAATTTTCTAAGTGATTAAGAAAAATAATTTAGTTTTAGATCGAATTGTTAGTCAATCTTACTAAAATAGCTTTTTTGAATGCTTAAGGGTATGACCAGAATTGAAACCAAGAGATCTGTGCATGCAAGTGAGAATAGATATGAATTTGTGGCATTTTGAAGTTTTGGATCCATTCGTATGGCCATGCATACTAGCAAATTACCTGAAAATCCAACAAATGCAAACACAGATAGAAAAAGAACTGGCCAAGATGGCAAATTCATACTCTGATAACTAAAAACTAAACTATCTGTTACATTTATATTCGACATTTATTCGGTTATTTGTTTAAAAAAGAAAAAAAAACTTTCATAGTGAATATCTAAATAAAAATGTAATTTAATCAAAATTCAATTAAGTTTTATTAAAACTTGTCTGAGTTGAAAAATTATCTTGAATATTGGATAAATCAATTGGCAAGAAACAGTTTTACTTTATAAGAAACTGAATCTAAATACAAGCTCTATTGATTTTGTGTTGAATTAATCATTTTATAATTTCTTTTATCGTAAATTCTATTCTAATTTAAATAAATACGGAAGCTTTTCTTAAAATAGACTTGATTAAATATCCTTTTATCACTGATTAAAGTGGCTGTTATTTAATCCATTTTGTATAAAACAAATCAAAACAAATCTTTTTACTTTAAGAGAAAATATTTAATTTTAAATTTAAAGTGATTTTTTTTTTGCAATTCATGCATTAAATTGAAATGTAATTGAAAAAAAAAATTTAAATTTCTAAGAGTGTTACTTTATCTAACGTCTAAAATATTCTTTTTGCCTTTTAAATCCTCAATTAGTTTGTCAGTTTTTAGAATTTATTTTAAAAAAAATTGTCTAAAAATTTATTAAATTTATTTTAAATCGATCAAAAATGCAATTCTTACTTGAAGAAAACTAAAATTAAATTAGTTAAATTATGATTTATAAATAGAGAATTTAATTCATTTTAATATTTTTTATTTCCTTTTCAACAATTATTTAAAATCTTCTCAATCGATCTTTTTTTTTGACAACAGCTGGCATTAGGCTCTGTACTTAAATCGGTTCAATTTATTTTAGCTATTTTTTTGTTTTATTTTACTTGCCATGTCTTTAACTGTACAGTTGAACTTTCCATTAAAAATAGTTTAAAAGTCTTAAAAAGGTATGCATTTACAATGGAAAAACCAAACATCATTGGATCATTTTTTCAGAGTTGTTTAAAAGTCCATAAAAGTCCGGACTTGGACTTGACTTGAGACTTGCGACTTGCGACTTTAAAACAACTCTGATTTTTTTATTAGCCGATATTCAACATATGATGATGATGTTAAATTAGTATCATTTTAGATTAAGATTAATTTTCAGTGTTGTTGATAGTAGAATTTGTGATTAATAATTTTAATTATTTAAGAAATAATTTGGGAGAGATCCTCTACAGACTTATCCGAGCGGCAAAAGACCCTCTTTTCATCCTTCTTTCTTAAAAATATTGACAATTAAATAAAATTATTTAGTTAATTAAAAGAAAAAATATAAGAAAAAATTAAAATAATTTTCAACATCAGTTATGTAATTTTTGTAATTTTGAACATCTATCTTTTACAACAGTCTCAAATAAACAATGAAAAATAGAGGAAAATGCACTCTAGAATTTCATTTTAACTCGGTTAAATTTTAAATATTTAAAATAAATTAAATTATCCAATGTTGAATAGCATGAGATATTAAAAAATAATCTTAAGTTAATATTGCAGACATTTTCATATTTAAAATTAAACTTGTTAGTGATATAGAACAAAAAATTCGAAAAAAATATTTTAAAAATTATTTAAACTTTTTAATTTTGGTTCGATCACTTTATTTAAAAAAAACTCAAATAATAAAAAATGGAAAAAAGAACGTAGATATTTTTTTAACTAAAAATCTTAATAATGTTTTATCAATTGTCTCTTTTTCTTGAGAAAAATTAATATATTAAAAAATTATTAAAATAAGATAATTACCGTATACCCTAACAAATAAGTGCCCCTATAAGATACCCTTTAAAAAGCTAATCAAAAGTTACCTAGTTCCGTCTATGTTCCTTTCTTGTTAAGCATGCTTAGATAACATATTTTATTTGAAGAATCTTTTCCATTATCTAATAGCCTAAACTCTTCAAAAAAGACACGGTTTTGGGGGCGCTTATTTGCAAGGGTATATAGTTTTTATGTATTTATTTAACTAATTTTTAAATGAACCATTTTCCTCTAGTTTAATAGCTGTAAGCTGAAAACATAAATTAGTGCTTAAATAGTGTAAAGCACTTTATAAGCTCATATTCTCATTGAACCAGCTATCTAGGCTATCAGCTTTGGAAGGATTCAAATTTTTCGCATCAACCACATTTTTTGAAATTTTTTAGATTGAATTTTAGCTTCTTATAGCGTATATTTTTTTTAAATTATTTATGAAATGTATTAACTTACACTTGCTTATGTTCAGAGTCACCAAATAATAAATTAGTAATTGTTAGTTTAAACTCATTTATCTAGAAAATCATCAAGCATTTTTAAAGAACATATTCGATGAGACTTGTTTGTTAAAAATCTATCAATCCAACCTAGTAAATTTCCTGCTATTCCGTTGCTTTTAATTTAATTATTTAACATATTTGCCGAAATCTAAAACAGAAATTAAATTTAGCCTTTTATTATAAACCAGGAAAATATTTAAGATTAAAATAATCAGAATTAAGGACAGCTAAAAAAATTCCTAAAAAAAAAAATATTTCTAAATATTTTTTTACAAATTAATGCAAATTTTTAATGGGGCTCTTAATTTTAAAATCTACTACATTAGATATTAAAAATATTTAAAATTAAGCAAAAAAATTACTCTCTCTTAGGTTGAATATTTTAAAGAAAATAATATTTACAAAATCATAAAATTGAATTTAACAAGATCCATAAAATAAATTAGATTATTTACGAAAAAAATTCCATTCCCACGAAAAAAAAATACAATCAGTGTAAGCTAATTTTAAATGCTAGTTTTATTTAAATGAAAATAGAATTCAGGTTAAGAATAAAGTGATAAAGTTGTAAAAAACGAGGAAATGTAATTGATTAGTTGGCTGCACTTAAAATATGCTTGAAAGAAGATACAATTTAAAACCTTAAAAAAATTATTTTATCACTACAAGATTTGATTCGAAAATTTAATTGAATGCTATCTAATTCTTAAAGTTGATTTAAATTAAGTCCTTTTTGTTTGAAAACGGAAATTTTTTTTTAAAAATTTAAAGATTGTTTTTTTTTTAAACTTGATGATTAATGTTTAAGCATATTTTTGTATCTCATATTTCAATGAAAAGAATTTCATAAAAAACTTGCCTTAAAAAAGAACTAAATTTTTTTGATTTTTGGAAAAAAAATTAATAAACTTTAACCTCTAATATTAATTACAAAAAAAATGCATGTAAATCGATTTTAATTTTTCCAAAATCGTCTATAAAAATAATCAAAATTTAAAAACAATTTTTCAAATCCAAAGAAAAAAAAATCCCTAAAAAATCTAATGTAAGCATTAAAGGTTCCCAATTTTTTTTAATTCCATAGAGAATAGGTAATTAAAAATAATGAAAAAAAAATAATATTTTTGGAAATTATGATGAGACAGGAAATTTTATAATTAGAAACGGGATAAGAAATTCTTTATCTATAACCTTAAATTTTATTCAGAAACGAAAAATAACATGAGGATGCTTTTAATAGATAAAAATTTAATTATTGCTTTTATTGATTGAGTCTAATTTGGCATGCGATTTTAGATAATCAATTCTTTGAAGTCTGTTAACTAAATATGCTCAACTTGGCGTTTCAAATAGTAACAAATATCGCAACTAGCTTGTATCGCTTTATTCAGTTATTCACTTCAACTAAAACTATGTTCAAAAAAAATTATAATGATTTGCTAAAAAAGAAAATATTATTTCCTAAATTATCAGGAGTACAAAGATGGGAGCAATTGAATAAAATACTTTAAATAATTTTATAAACCAAATCAAGTTTTTTTTAAGTTTGCGCCCATTAATTCAATAATACGCTATTAAAATTAAAGTACCACTACCAAATAAATTAAGAATACCTAAAAAAATTTAACATGAAGCACATATTTATTTAAAAAACAAAAAAAAACAAGAAAAATTTTAATTTATTTAGTCTTTAATTCTTGTAGAATAATTTGAAGTTTTATATTTTGCTTTTAATATTCAAAAAATAATGAGTAATCAGCTACATTGTCAAAATTATTTTCAAGGATAATAACTGAGCTTAATATTCTTCATTATATAAAATTGATATGATTGTTTATCAGTATAGAACTAAAGCTCCTTGAGAATAAAAATTTAAAATAAAAAATCACAACAAAGTTATAAAAAAAAGGAAATAAAAATCAAAAAAATAGACTAATCAAGGTTTTTTGATAATTTTATTTAATTGGAAAAATAGCTCTCAATATTGTAATTAACAACATAATTAATTAATTAATGAAAATAGCTTAGAAAAACGTGAAAAA
This sequence comes from Brachionus sp. 'Tiscar', assembly GCA_006352455.1. NCBI lineage: Eukaryota > Metazoa > Rotifera > Eurotatoria > Ploima > Brachionidae > Brachionus > Brachionus sp. 'Tiscar'. Next base: position 30,487 of record VANL01000219.1, read on the forward strand.
ATAAAGATTTATAAAAATTAATCTTGATTTATTTTAAATAATATATTTTTTAAAAACCTAACAGTTTTGATAGTGAAATTTCTGCTTATTATATTTTATCTTATTTCAACTTAAAATTAAAAACAAAAACTAATCTAATATAATCAATCTATTTGTTATCTATATTTGAAAATATTAGCTCTAAACTAAGCTATTTTGTTCTAATTAAAGCTAATTATTAATAATTTATAAAAAGAAAACAATGCAGCTTTAAAAATAAGGAATCTGTTAGAAAATTAAAACTTACTGATTTTTAAATGCTTACTTCTAACTTACAACTCTTTTCTAAATAAAAATTTTTGTTTTTTCAGTAAATTACCTTTTAGAAATAATTTACAGTCAGTCATTTAATTCAATCTATTTCTTAAAATATTCTGACAAATTTATCGAATTAAAAATTTTATTATTTGATTTTTATTTAATTAAAAAACATTCTCTCCTAAAGTAGAAAAAATATACTCAAGAAAAATAAAAGTAAGATAAATTTAGAATATTGAAAAATGAATTGAAATTTGTTTTAGTTTCACCCAACAAATTTTAACATTTAAAATTAAGGTATATCAATTAATATCTATTTAATTGGCTTCTTTTTTTAACCTTTTAAATTTTTGGCATTTTGTCGATTATTTGAAATCGAACTCAATTGACAATAGTCTACTGGGTTGGGTTATAGACACATTAAGTGATCCAAATTAAGAAAAAAAAAATAGTTTTTTCTTTTTAATGTTTAAATTTGATCATATGGTTAGCTTAACTCTGAAAAATGATTATTATATTTGATACAATTAACGCCAATTCTAGCGATGCAATAAATAAAACATAAATAAAAAATTATACGAAAAAAATTATGGTATTAAATTATGGATTTTATGGTATTTTTTGAGTTATGGACAAAAGATGAAAATATGTATAATTGGAGTTGTAGTAGTAGTAGTTTTTGATGCGACACCTAACATGAAGAGTATTTGGCGGTGTGTAGCTGTAACAGCCAATTTCATTAAACTTATCTAAAGCAATTTTGAAAACCAGCAATTGACTAAAATTTCAATACATTTTCTGGCAACCTATTCCTATACCGAACTACCCTATTTGAGAAATAGGCATGTCTGGTGCTTATCGCAGCAGCAAAATAGTTTTTAATTTGAGTAGGAAAATTTTCTCTATGGACTTTGATGCTATTCTCTCTTAACACCGCTGTAGGGTCCTAGTTTTATGAATTTTTCATCAGATCTGTGACCAGGTTCACCTTTTCTAATCAATTTACTAATTTGTACAAGTAACTCTTTTATCACTCACCCTTGCCAACTAATTTGGCTAACCTCATATCATACGACATAATTTTAAGAGACATAAGTATTTTTATTGCCCTCTCTTGTACTTTCTCTAATGCATTCATATACCTTTCTATACTTGGATTCCAAACCTGCACTGCGTAGTCTAGGTGGGCTCTCATCATAGATATATACAATCTTACCCACAGCCAGTATATAAAATATTTTCTCTCTACTTGTAAACTTCTGCATTCCAAATACTCTTCTCGCTTTTGCACAAGCACTTTTCATTTGGTGGGTCCACTTAAAGTATGATGTGACCATCACTCCCAGATCCCACTCACACTCTGTAGTCGTCAGTGTAGCATCTGCTTATATAGCTTTTTGCCTCATATTAATAGCCTTCCGAAGTGCATCACTTTAAACTTATCGCCACACATATCCATTGGCACACTGATCCAAGTATATGCATTAAATTTTATAAATAAAAATTTTGAGAATTTTTTTTATTTTATAAATAAAAATTTTGAGAATTTTTTTTATTTTTTCTAAAAAAAATTTTAGGACTTGAGTCCAAAATTCTACATTTGTATAAATTTCGATTAAAGAAAATAAAGATTTTTATTTAAATGATTAGTTTCAGAAGGCTGTATCATCTCACTAACACTGTTCAAATTGAAAATCACTTTTTTTTTTTTAAATTGACAAAAAGATACTACTAGGACAAAATCGTCCTTAATCTAGAAAACCATCAAGTAATAAACGAAATACTTAAACAGAAGAAGAGCAGTCTTTGCATCATCCAATTTTAAAAACTTTCTAATTTCAATAATTATTAATTTTTTTTCAGATAATGAAAAATAAATATGCGTTAAAACTTTCCAATTTTTAGATATATATATCTTTTTAGTTCTGAATTTTGAATTGAATTTATGAAGAAAATTAGCTAGAATAATATTAATAGTTCATTTTTACAATCATTAATTTGAACAAATCGCTTTAATATGAGCAATTAAATTGAAATTTATTAATAAATTTTGTAAAAACTGGAATTGACGAGGAATGTTTAATTTGCATAATTATAAAGATAAAGAAAAAATGACACATGAAATTTATAGAAAAATTAATTTTTTTTTGTCAATTTAACAAAAATTATCCGAATTAAAATTTTTTTTAATTCAATTTGATTATATTTTTCCACAATTTTCTAAGGATGAGACTAGTGGAACAAAATATTCTTATTAATGAAAATAAATTATATATAATGAAATAACAAAAAAATAGAAAAACTAATTTTTTTTTAAAAATTATTTGAATAATAAAGATCACTCCTAGAAGAAACTCTGTTTTGCAAACAGATTCTTCATTAACAGCTTCATCCTCAACACTGATTTAGCAATTGATTGTTTTGGTCTATCAGTTTAAGCAATTTCGTTGCCTTCAACAAGATGGTTCTAAACCTCATACATCAAATACAAGTCAAAAATGATTTGTTTGATCTAAAAAAAATTGTAAAAATTTACCCTCTCTAAGGCTATTCGGATAAAAACAATCTATGACTCATTTAAATCATAAAAAGAATATAAATTTAAAAAAAAAACTCAAATTTTAACTTTTAAATTATTATCAATTCATTATATTTTTTATAAATGAATTTTAGGGAAGCAATTCTTGACCATCTGTTAATATTGAGTATTATAAAAAGATTCAAAAATTAGAACAGTTAAGTTTTTTTTTTACTTTTTAAAAATTAAAAGTTTTCCGGACATTCAGTTTTTAAAAAATTCAATTTTTTATTTAAATTTGTTTATTTAGATCCAAAAATATTGAATTTGGTCACATATTTATAGCAATAAATAGGATAAAAATACAGTTGTTTTGTCTCTCGGAAAACATTTGCATGATTTACTCTCATAATATTATTTCACATTGATTATTGATTAAAAATAAAATTATTCAAATAGTTGCTTGATTGCTAGCAAGGACTGCTTGATGGTTTGGCCAAAACGAGTTGAATTCTTTAAAAAATTTTTTTAACTCATAAAATCTAAATTTTTTCCAGCTTACTGTTAATTCACAACTTTTCTTTGACGAAACATGGAAAAATATAATGTCTTCGCCTGTAAAAACATAAGAAACTCCATAACCATCATCTGCCACAGGACCAAAGCCTCCGCCACAAGAAATAAATTCAGGAAATTTGTTCAGATCAATTAAATTAGTTTGATTAGATGGTGTCTAAAAAGAAAAAAATCGATTAAAATTTTATAAAAAGAAAATTTATTTTGACTTTTTTTGCCTATGCCTATGAAAAAATTTTGACAAAAAATTTATTTCAAATCAAATAGCTAAAATTTAAATTTATCAAAGATGTATTAATATTAATATTATGTAAATTATAATTAAATTATCAGATTAAAAAATTTAATTTAAAAATAAATGTATTTGAATTCATATTTACCAAAAAATTTTAATAAAATTTTTAACCTGTTATTTTTTACAAAAAAAATCTGTTTGATTCAAATATGTCTCAAATAAAGTTAAAGTTTGACAAAATTTTATAATCAATAATAGTTACTTGATACGAATAAAAAAAATATTTAATTTTTTTTTCACTAATTTAATAAACTGAAATGAAAAATAAACAAAAATCTAAATGCAAACCAATATTTTGAAAATTTAAATTCGAAATTTGATCTTGTTTGTTAATATGTTTGATATAAAATAGCGTTAGTAAACCGAAAAAAAAAGACTGATCAAAGCAAAGCGATGCTGCAACTTTTAGATAAGATGGACTGCTTCTATTTTTGATATTTATCAATGATCTTTCTAATGTTGTGAAAAATAAATGTGAGAAATATGCTTATACAGAAATATTATCAATTAAAGATTTATTTCAAGCTGTTCTTTCACTTGGTCTCTTGATTTAAACATTGAAAAAAGCCTATTAATACATAATGGTTCAAAAAGCCAAAACTATAACCTTGTTTACTCCTTGTGGAGTAAAGGGAAGCACTCATCTCCTTTTTTAGTACCTTTCATTTACAAGCAACAATCGAGATGATCAAGCCAAGACTTGAAAAATTGACACAAAGATACTAATAGGACAAAATCATCAAGTAATAAACGAAATAATTAAACAGAAGCAGATCAGTCTGTGCAACATCCGATTTTAAAAACTTTCTAATTTCAATAATTATTAATTTTTTTTCAGATAATGAAAAATAAATATGCGTTAAAACTTTCCAATTTTTAGATATAAATATCTTTTTAGTTCTGAATTTTGAATTGAATTTTTGAAAAAAATTAGCAAGATTAATATTAATGGTTCATTTCTATAATCTTTAATTTGAACAAATCGCTTTAATATAAGCAATTAAATTAATTTTTTTCTAAAGGTTTTTAATACTTCTATTAATGCAACAAAGTGCAAAGACTATAACTTTTGATTCAAAGTTGCATCAAAATGTATAGTCTGATTTTGGGGCTATATCATTAGATAGAAAAATATAACAGAAAATTTAGATTGAAAAATTTTTATTTTTTGTCCGTAATTTATTAAATAGAAAAATTGAATACAGGTTAAATAATTGATAAAAAAAGTATTTGTGCTACGAAGAACCCTTAAGACCCTAATCCTGGGAACCGGTAGATTTCGATCAGGACTGAAATTTTTAATTAAAAAATCTAAATTTTGCACCCTAAAGAACCTAAACAAAGAATCCTAACCTATTAGTGTTTATGATTTGAGGCACCTTTCGGACAAAAAATTTATCACTATTCAATTTTCTATGTGAATTTTTCAATGTAATAAATTTCGAAAAAATTATGATAACTTTTTCAATGTAAATTGTCTATCTTATTTTTTTTCTATATTTATTATGATATAAAGCCCTGATTATTATGTGCAAAATGTACAAAAGCAAAATTTCTCCAGATTTAGATTATGTTAAATTTGTAGATTTTTACCAAAAAGTTTTTAATTATGCAACTTTGAATGTTACACTATATGATGCATTATCATAACTAAAGAAAACCTTTAGGAAATAAAGTTATAAGCTTATTTAATATCTTGTGCTTTTCTATTGTACTAAATTTAATTTCACCCAACCCATTATAATCCAATTACAATATTTAAATATTAAAATTTTACTTGAGAAGTTGACAATCTCCATGGTTCACTTAGAATCTCTTTCAAAAATGGAGTTTCAATCTCTAAGTACTTTGATACAACATATAGAGTGAACAAATGTCTATCAACTCCTTTACCAGTCATTGCATCTCGATACTGTTGAACATGGTAATCACATGCTTTCCTAAACAGCTTAATTCTATCAGCATTAGTAAAATTTTCGCTACACATGCTAAGCACCCATTCACGAGACTCAATAGAACATGAGCGAACAGTTTCAGTGCGTCCTTCCCTAAAAAGACGGGTCATTGAAGCTTCATATGTCAAGTTAAATTTGCCCATATCTTTGTAGTAGGCCAATTGAAGTGCCATTTGAACAAATGCATCAGGGGAACATTTACATTTTTTTGAAAATCTTTTTCCAAATATATCATGTACATATATGTGTAAGTCGACGTCTTTTAACAATTTTTCAGCTACAATAAAACTTGAATTAATGGTTTCTTCAAGTTTTGGATTTATCTCCCATTTGAGTCTAATCGGATTAGGTAATTCTTTAAATCGGACTTGACCACGTGTGTGGCCTGACTCATCATAGCCATAGGTGAAGTATTCGTGATAAATTATATTTTCCCACATGTGACCAGTGACTGGTGCATCGGCCCATGAATGCTCGACATTTAGACCAACCCGTCCATTTTTGGTTACTATCATATTGAAAGATTTGTCAAACCAGCGATCGTAACCTTTTCCATGCAAAACGTCTTGAGCAAAACGATCCAAATCTTTCAGTTCATTCTAAAAAAACATTTTTAAAAATATTAAAACAATTTTAATTAAAACATTTGTCATGGTAAATAAATTTGATTGAAATAGATTTTCAAAATTTTTTTATTTTTTTAATTTAAAAAATATTGAATCCTAAAAATCAAAGAAAAATTATGATGCTAAAAAAATTATTTTCAAAAAGCCCAGTGATCTTTAATAATCAATATAAAAGATTCAAATCGGGTATGCTACTGTTATCAATCGTTAAAAAAATTAATTTATTTTTTTTTTGCAAAATTTTTCAATTTAACATGTTAAAATAAGTAATTAAAGCTTTTTTTTAGATTTTTATTAACAATTTTTAAAATTTAGCTTCAACTCAAGCAAAAAAATGGTCTTTACTCTCAAAAAAAAATTAAAAGAAAAAAAAATTAAATAAAATTTTTATTTTGAGAATAAAGACCATTTTTTTGCTTGAGTTGAAGCTAAATTTTGGCTTTATTTTGTGAAAATATCCCATATTCAGAGTTTTTTCTAGCTAATTCAATTTTAATTGCTATAAAAGTCGTGAACACCAGTTTATTGTAATTATTTTTTTTACAAAAGTTCTCTTTCAATCCGCCCCTAGAATTTCAGGTTCAAAAAGAGAATCTAAGAGAAAAAGAAAATGACTCAAAAAATTTGAATTATATTTTAAGGAACAGCATAAACTAAATTGAACCAATGGAAAAATCAAAAGTGGAGAAAAAACTTTTGAATATTTTTACTCAAGATCAGAATTGTTTAAAAGACATAAAGTCAAAGTCAAGTCTTTATAGTTAATTTGAAATTGTTCCAAATTATTTTTTAATTAAAGTCATGCCAGAAGACCGATTAACACTTCTTTTATTTAATTTTTAAAAATAATTTTTACAAATTAAAAATACAATTTATAAATTTGTTTAAAAAAAAATTAATTTTTTTAATCAAAAACTTGAGATACTTTCATTTCAAGTTGTTTGACAGATTTCAGAGATCATAATTTCTATAAATTAATTTTAAAATATGGAGAAGATTTTGAAGAAGTCTAAGATTATATGAGAGAGGTGGTTTAAATCAAATGGTTCTGCAGAAATATTTTGGCACAAAAACGGAATAAAAAACAACATTTAGTCTTATGAGTCATGTTGATTAACTTTTGAATTAAAAAAAAACTAAATTATAAATAATATCTCAAATAAAATTTACTTTGTGTTCACTAAGACCGAAAAAAAAAACATACAAATGATATATGGAAAAAAAAATTATTAGTATGCGTTAAATAATTGCAAAATTTATCTATACTAGAAAATAATCATAAATTTTAAATTTTAAATAATGCAAGATAAAAGCAAAAAATAAATATTTTTATTTACCAAGACTTGTTTTGCTGCATGTAAAAAGTGATATTCAAAGCAAATAGTAAAAAAAAAGAAGATAAATCTAATAGTCATGTGCCCTATAAATAAACATACTTACATATGTACAATTTTTATCAAAATTATACTATTTTTTTTTTATTAATAATAAAGATAATATTAATCATTATTTAATTTTTTAGTTAAAAATAAAAATTATTTAAATTCACTTACTGTTGATATTTCATAGCTGTCTTCATCAAGAATCAAACAAAATGCCGCTTTTTCGATTGCAGCCAGCGAAGTCTTGTTGACGCCTTTAGAAAAGTGTTCATTTCTTGCTTGAGCCCAGGGTATACGATCAGCAGCAGTCAATGCGGCCAAATATTTTTCCCCCATGAGTGGTTCGGACTTATCATCCAAAATTTTTTGTATTTGTATTTCCAATTCTTTGGCTGTCAGCAGCTTACTGTGATAATAAGTGTACAATTTATACCATTTTCCTTTTGAATAAACTGCAACATGCTTGCTATCCTTGTAGTGCACAATTTTGTCTCCGACTTCACCGGGTATTCTAGTCGTATTGAATTGTCTTTCATATTGGCGAGCACATAGTGGAACTGTATTTTGAACCATAAGTGGCTTAATGCTTTCATTCTCCAGATTGCGTCGATGCATTAGAGCGCTTAAGACGCAATTAGCCGCTCGGGAAGCCTGAAGACAATTTGACGGTCGAAACACACAGTCGAGAGCATAAAAATTACTGTTAACCATTATGGGCGACCTTCCTCGAAGGTATACATACTCTTCCCACCAATCACTAACATAATTTGAAGAAATCAAATACTTCAGCATTAGATACCGCTGCAAACGTTTACCAACTGTGGTCCTGAAATCTTCGGCCTCTCTTTCAAATCGTTGGAAAGTGTCGTCGTCCAACAATGGTCGAACTGTTCGCAAATATCTGCTTATGGTATCATTAATGTTTGGAACTGGAAGATATGGCAATGAGGATTGATAGCTGTAAAGATTTGGATGATAGCCCATCAAAAATTTGACCAATAGTGTCCAAATTCTAGATTTTGTCGAAGTTTTTCCGCGTTCTTCATACATCCAGCCGTGATAGGAAAACAAAGCCTGAAGAGCGTATCGTCGACCAATAACTGCGGTCATCCAACCAGTACTGGCTAGCAGGATTGTAGCTATGAGCTCGGCTTTGTCCTCTGACGAAACCAAACTGCGTGGTATGTGTATTTTAATTTGATCCACAGCACCAAAAGACAAGTCAATTTTTTTATACTGTCTGAGAGCTGTCAGAATTGATATGATGACCAGGCCACGAATGGGATGACTGGGATACACTCCATTCAAAATTTGGTTCATGATTCGAGCAAAGGTCTTGCGCCATGAGCGTACACCCGACTTTAATACGGCTTTAAACGCCTCCAAGCTCACACTAAAATGCAGACCTTCGTCTTCAGTGACTGCAAATGTGAATGCTACACCCTGATGAGCCTCAGCCATTATTGATTCAAGAGATTCTTCTAAATAAGCAGATTTAATTGATTTTTAATTCCAAAGAAATGAAAAATTTTATGATAAAAATAGAAAAATTTTTATTCAAAAGTTTATACTCTAAAATTGTGATAAAAAAAAAACAAAAGAGAAAAAATTATTCTAACCATAAAATATATTTTTTTAATGGTCATGTTTATTTTATTATTATTTTAAATAAAAATTCAATAATTAAGATAATTTTTGTTTAGATTGGCATCGTAAAAAATGGAAAATTGGAAAAGAAAATTCATTTTTGTTATTTGTACTCAATTTGAAGCATATGCTAGCAAGTGTACTTTGATCGATCAAAATTAAAAATTTAAAAATAATTTTCAAAAACAATAAATTTTATTTTTGACTTGATCTAAGCTAGGTACTAAGCAACAAAAAATAATGAGTAGCGTTTATTTATGTCTTTTAATAAAATAAAATAGAATAAACGATTAGAAAACTATTAGAAAAAGTTTTTTTTTATTTTTTTACTAAAAATAATTCAATTTTTTATTCAAAACTTTTGTTTTTGACTTAGTAAGAGAGTGAAATTGTGAAGCAAAAAGAGAAAATAAAAATTGTGTCACTTAGTAAATATTTTGAAGATAATTTAGCATAATTTTTATTTTAATTTAGACTTTGTACCTTTAGTTTAAAAGCAATAACGCTACAGAAAAAAATTAAACAAACAGTCGTAAAAAGAAATTCAAGATTCTAAGTTCGCTTCTAATTTAATAATTCTTAATTCATTTGAACCACATTTATTCTTTTTTCTATAAGCATGTTAAAATTTATATTAAATTTTAATTATATTCTACGAAAAAGAACAGTTATATTAATCATTAAGTAGACTGTTTTTTTCGCATAAACAAAAAACGTGGCTAGAAATTTAAAAAATTTCGTATTTAAATTTTTTTTTTAATTAAAGAAATGAGTATTAATTCATCCATTCTTGTATAAAAGTTTGTCTTTTTTCCTAATAATGAATGGAATTTGAACAAAATTTGAAAAATCTAATCAATTTTTGACAAACTTCACTTAAAAATATCATAAATTGACAAAATAAAATATTTTAAGTATTTTAATATAATTTAATTTTTAGTATAGAAATTTTTAGCTTTTTATTGATTATAGGAATATTATAAAAGAAATTCAGTTTGAATAGTCTTTTAGAAAAAAAATTTTTTTCTTTAAATAAAATTAGTTTTGGTTACCGTAAGGGGCCGGATTTGACCTTTAAAAAATTTTAAACAAAAAAAATTGATTGAAAAAAGAATTGAATATAAGCGCGGTCATCAAAACAGCCAACATAACAAAGCACTTCCAAATGAATATCGCTCACATTAACGAAACATGAATAGCACAATACTATGGTTCTAAACAAATTTTTTTATTCGCTTTTCTCATAGTTAAGTTCTCCTGAAATTTATTGAAATAATTTACCTATTAGTGAAATAACATCAAGAGAAATCATATTTAATGAGTTAATAATTTAAATGCTAACAAATGGGTAGATTTGACGAGATAAGTGCACACTTTTTGAAGAATGCTTCTGAAGTTGTTTCTTACCCTTTGATCTAATTATCAAACAAACTTTTGAATTGGGTTAAATAGCTGACTGTTTGAGAGTTACAAACTTTTCTCCGAACTTTTCATCCATACCATGCCGTAGTGTTGTAAATAAATAGCATTTGAATTCACTCTAGTGTAATTAAAATTATTTTTAAATTTGAGTTTTAATTTAAACCCAGAAAATAATAGAATATAATTTTGAATATAAAAAGGATTTATAAATTTTGTTTCGTTTTATTTTAGTTATTTTTAAATCGAATAAATATAAAATAAAGTTTTCAATCTTTTTTTTTAAATAAAAAAATTATTTAAATAATTTTTATACTTTTCTAAGTCAATAATGCAATTTAAATTTTATTTCAGTTCAAATTTGAGTTTAAATTTTTATTCGGTTTAAAGGACGGTTTGCACGTATTTTCACATCAAGATACTGACCTTATTTCCACGTACTAATAAAAAAGAGTTCTTCTGTGTTAAAAATATGATTTTATTTTTTTTCCAAATTGTCTCATTCCAGAGATATACGCACTCAAAGTAGGGATACTTAAAAAATTCATTTTTTTTAGCAAGAAATTCTCAAGAACTGAACACCCGACAGAATACATTAAATACAATTATGAAAGAGCATAAAATCTAGTTTATAGTACATTATCAAAATTTTAAAAAAAAATTTGTTATGAGTACGATATTTTAATTCAAAGTTTTTATTAGTTTTTGTACTTTGACGTATTTTTTAAGGGTATCCCCAACCGAATTTCAAAAAATTAAGTTCAATACCCTTAAAAAATACGTCAAAGTACAAAAACTAATAAAAACTTTGAATTAAAATATCACTTTATATAAAAATATCTTAATTTTAAATTTTTTATACGCTACTTATTTTTTATACGCTTCTTAAATTATTAAGATTTAGTGATTAAAACATTTAAAAATTAGTCTCGCATAAAATAATACAAGTTAAGATAAAAAAACTATAGCAACAATTTAATCAATATTCAAAGCTGAGTTGGCCTTTGAAAAACAATCACGTCTTTAATTAAATTAAATCTCTTCAGTATTATACAGTTCAACGTTAAACTTACGTTTAGGTAAACAACCTCTTCTTTTTTGTCGATTCAACAGCTTCATATTTCTTCTTAATTTTTAAAGACCTGATAAACATGATCAACTTAATTAAGATAATAGATCTCAATAACTTGAGTCATTTAAGATACTATAGTTTTTATAAAAAAATTTTGATGAAAAGTGTTTTCTTGCTAGTAAACCTTTTTGTTTCTGTCGTTTAGACCGAATAAAAAATCGCTTTGGGGTGTTAATTGGAAAAAAATTTTTTATGCTTTAATAAAAATAAAAATGCAATAAAGATAAGAAAAAAAATAACCTTAACTTTTTATTCATTGTGCTATGGTTTTATTTTTTATGCTATATTATTTTGTTTTATGCGTCAAAACCCCTAGTCCTTGCAATAAACCATTTTACTATACTTTGCTCGTTTAGTCTCTTAGTTCAAGCAGTAGTATTTTTATTTTTATTTTTATTTTTTTATTTAAAAATATAGTTCGGGTTATACCCTGGCAGTTTGGAATGGATCTTAGTCCTTCCTTTCAGCCAAATGTTTTTAGTTCATTAAAAAATAAATACAATAAATTATGAGACAAAAAATAGTGATTGAGATATTTCTAGAGAAAAATAAATATAAAATGTTATTTTTTTTTTTTTTTTTTTTGATTTTTTTAATTTTACAAATCAAGCAGTAGTAAATATCTGGTATTTTGTAGGAATTTACTAAAAGCATAAGTTTGAGAAACTAATTTCATAGTTTTTATTTTTATTTATTTTAGCAGCAACTCAATTAAATTTGCCACGGAAGTTTAAAATTAAACTCATTTAGACTTTATTTAAACCAAAATAAACCTATAAAAATTCACAATTTACAGTTTACAAGAAAAGTGTATTTCTTTTAAAAACGTAAGTTTTAATCTAAATTTGAAAATGCAAGAAAAAAAACTATGGATTAGAGAACACACAGATCCTTTGTCCCTCAAAATTTCTAATAATTTGAATGAAAATAAACTTATTAAAACTGTAAATACAACACCGTGTTTATCCTCATAAAATGATGTGTGATGAATTATTTGTATTCAATTCACAGTTTTGGGAGCTCAGGTTTGAGTTTTCAATCAGACGTTCCCATATATCTCTCACCATTCAAAAATTGTTAAATGAAACTCGTTTATTTCTTGAAGAGATATTGTAAAATCGTAAGTATTTATAATTTGTAAAAAGCAAAATCTAGGCATGAAACCTGATATTAACACCTGTACTGGGTAAAATTCCAATAAAAGAAAGAATTTCCTCTTTTGAAAAGGAAATGCTACAGTCAATGGACTGAGAAAATGCATTTGTGCATTCAAGCAATAATATTGACAAGTCAAAAAGCTGACATAGCACTCTAAAGGTTGTCCAAATGTTTGTCGCTCACAATTTGAACAAACACAAGACGCTTCGAAATTAGTTTCATCATCGGATTAATCATTTGTTGAATCCGACAGCGAAAAAAGATATGTTTCAGATTCAAAGGTATCTTCTTCATAATCAGACTCCCCCGAAGGATCTGATCTGATCTGAATTAGCTTTGGTTAGTTGTTCCATGACAAGTTTATTTATTTAATTTCAAATAGGGGTTTAAAAAACTCTTACTCGGCGTTTATTTATACTTTTTATCTAATTTAATTTTTTAAAATTTATAATTTTTAAAAATGGAATAAAAATAAAAATTAGATTATAAATTAGCAATTTTTAACTTTTAAAGATAAAAAAGATGCTTAAAAAACCTCTAGGCGTTCTAGTTTTAAAGAGCTAAAAAACTTTTTGCGCTTATATATATATAATATTTTATTAAGCTGCCATTCAAAAAATTACAACTTTTATTTATATAGAGTTGGTTTCTGCTTAAGAGATTAAGTTATAAAATCAAGGGTCATGCGTAGAGAATGTGGTATGACCAGATCTTAAAATTTAGAATTAATTTAATATTGAGTATGTTCTATTAAATATTTTAATAAGTAACTAGAAGGTAACATCTTATTTTAAGATACTAGATCTTTAGTTAGCGTTTTTTTAAGAATTTTCGTTTAAATTACTGTCTTTTTCGTTTTTAAATGTTCGTGAGCCTCTATATCGGAGCTTTTCAAATGTCCAAAGAATTAAAGATTACATCCAAAATGTCGGTTTTACAGCGTTTACACTTTGCTGTTTTTGAAAAGACTTAATTATCGCTCCAAGTTAAAATATTTTGAAAAACTTGTTTAAAAATAAACTCTTTTTAATTAATTCGCAGAAGCTAAAGTTGATTATTGCGAAGAGTGTTCTTCATAATCAACGGGATTAGAGATTTGCGATTCGTTAATCAAATTACTCATTTTAAAAAATTTAAATTTAATTTTTAAATATTTACTGATGATTTTTTGGATCCAAAACACTAAAACTTGCGACGAGGATAAACGTACGATAAATTTACAAATGGAAAGTAATTTACGTTTAAATGTGCTAATCGAGTAAAAGCCAGAGCAAACTCAACAGAGAAATACAAGCTATAAAAAAGAATTGGAAAAAGAATTCGCAGTTATAGGATAAATAGGGTTGTATAAGAGGAGCCTAAGAATGAAGTTGGCGTTGATGTGTATGCATAATTTGTTAGATTCAAAAAGGGGAGTTCGAACTTGGCATACGAATTGAGCAACATAAAAACAAATAGAATGAATTATGGACCAATAGCCAGTGGAAATGAGTGGGTTAAAGATAAACTTTTTAGTAGAGACCGATGAATATAATAAACGAAGAAACGTTCAAAAATGGTTAGACATTATTTATTTGTTTTTCTTTCATTATATTTTATTGAACATTCATTTAAAAAAAACGTTTGGATTAGACGGCCGTTTCTAATTTAGTTTAATAAACTAAATTAGAAACGGCTTAATAAACTAGCCATTTGGCAAAAACGAACAAAAGGTCTTTTTGTATCCACGATAGGGACATAACATAGACAAATGATACTAGAAAGCCTGGAAATTACAAAAATTTCAAGAATAATAAATTAAATTTGTTTGAAAATTATTAAGTATTTTTAAAATTTTTAAAGTTTTATTTTTAGTTTCTTTGATTAATTTCCTAAACTTTTTTATGTCTAAGAAAATATTCAAGTTTAAAATTTTCAAAAAGGGAATTTCTAGTGATAAACTTATTTCTTTTATTGAATATTCACCAATACTAGAACACAAAATCAGTATTTTTTTAAAGAGATCACATTTTCTGTCTTTATCCTATCAAATTTAAGACAAGAAACATTATTTTTAAGTTTAAAAATATTTGAATTAAAATTTTAGCTTTATTCCAAATTTTAGATTAATTCTGATAATAGAAGTGTCAAAAAATAATAGGAGTAAAAATAAGTTAATTCGAAAGAATGTTTAAAAAAAATTTGAAATAAATTATTTAACCTTAATTGTTTGAATAGATTTTTTTTCGAATTTAATGTTTTTATTTTTATAATTTATTTAAATAAATTTTATAACCTTGAAAGTTTTCTACATTTTCATATGAAAGAAATGTCAATTACTTCTTAAGATAAAGCATTACGTTTTCTAAATCTCAATCAGAAAAAAGTTTTCTTCGACCAGAGTAGAAAAACCTCAAACCAAATTGATAAAAAAATTTGATCAAAATTAATTCTTGTAATGTGATAAAATCAAATTAAATAATTTTAAAAATTTTTCTTATCTCAAACATATTTTTATCGATAGTACTGAATTAATTTAAAAACGTCTATAACCTTCAAGGTTTGTTTTATCATCTATTAAAATCTTTAAAGATAGAATAATTTACAGTTATACTTTATCGCATAAAAATAAAACTGCTAGATAAACAGCTATGATGAGAATTAAAAAATAACCTGATTTTTCAGCGTGCTCAACAATTGTCTATAAATAAATGAAATGTTACAAATTTATTTTTGTAAGTCTAAAAAAAACTTGATGAAATGAACATCAAAAAAGTTAAAAACACTGACCCAGAGGTGTATGACGTTATCATAATTGGTGCGGGCATATCCGGATCAAATGCTGCTTATGAGCTCAAGAAAAAGTGTAATAACATAAAAATTCTGGTACTTGAGGCCAAAGACAGATTTGGTGGCCGAACTCAGACCATAGATGTCAAATGTTCGAAAGAAAATCAGACCTCAAGATGGGACATAGGCGGACAATGGGTCAGTGATTCGCAAAAAAATGTAACCAAACTAATGAAAGAACTTGGAATAGAAACGTATCGTCAATTTGACGATGGTCAGAAACTTCTTGAAGCTAATGGAAAAATTTCCACTTACAATTCAAGCGTTCCTTGCTCGTCTTTGTTGAGCTGGATTGACATGCAGTTGTACATGTGGCGAGTGAACAAGGATTTAAAAAAAATAAGCACAATTCATCCATTTGGTAACAAAAAATTGGCTTCATTTTTGGACAAAAAAAGTGCCAAAGAATATTTATACTCAAAATCAATGACTGCCACAGTAAGGTCTATTTTTACCTCAAATATGAGGACAATCTATGGCCTCGAATTGGATCAGGTTAATGCCTTATTTGGCATGATGTATGTCAAAGCAGGTGGTGGTAATGTTGAGGCTATTACTTATTCAGATGAGGGTTGCGCTCAGGAAAAAAGAGTTTGTGGCGGAACGCAACAAATATCCGAAAAGTGTCTTCAATTTGTTCAAAAAGTTTCCACATCCGCGCAAAATTCAGCTAAAATTTTGCTTAACGAAGCAGTTTTAGAAATAATACAAGATGAAATAAATGATGAAGAACCAGTTTGTATAATAACACGAAATACACTCACTGATGAAAAAACAGAATTTAAAGCCAAAAAAATAATTAGCACAATACCAGTTAATCAATATATAAATGTCAAATTTACACCTGAATTGCCGTATTACAAAAGAAATGTTTTCAAATTTTTTCAAGTTGGAAATTATATCAAATTTTTGGTCACATACAAAACTCACTTTTGGAGAAGTAAAGGCTTGTCTGGAGAAGGTACCTATGATGGTTCGGTCAAGTGGATAAATGAAGAAAGATTTAGAAATGCTTATAAAAATGAAATAAACAAGGTTAACTTTAATCGAAAAATGCCAACCTTTGGAGCAGTAAATGAAGTGTTTGATGGCACCAATGAAGATGGCGAACCAGCACTATTGGGTTTTATAGCGGCTGATACAGCTCTTGAATGGGCTGATCAATCATTAGAGCTAAGAAGAAAAGAAGTAATTGAAGATTTGGCCAGAATGTATGGTCCAGAGGCAAGGGATTACGTTGAATATGTGGAAAAAAATTGGGCCTATGAACCATTTAATGGTGGTTGCCCATGCTTTAATATTGTCACTGGCGGTGTAATGAAAGATTATGCCAGAGCAACTAGAGAACCATTTCAAAATGTTCACTTTGCTGGCACTGAATCGGCTACTGTTTGGCAGGGATACATGGATGGTGCAGTTGAGAGTGGCGAACGAGCTGCAAATGAAGTTTTATATACTCTCTACAAAAATGATTCAAATATCAAAGTAGATTATGAAAAAACCTACTATTATCAAAAAGAAATAGCATTAGATATTGATAAAAAGAATTCTAGAAAAAATAATTTGATTTTTTATTCAAAATTTTTGATAAAAACAGGTCTTTTTTGTGGTGTTTCAATTTATTTATTTAAAAAATTTAATTTAGCAAAAATTTTTTAAGTTTTAATTTATTTTAATTTAATATTTATCTAAAATAAATTAATTGTAAAAAAGAGAAAAATAATCATTGAAAAAAAAACACTAATTAAACTAAAATATCTTGCAGATAACAGTGTTAATTGTTTCAAAGTGCCTTTTTATAAACTAAGTTTTCAAATACTTGAACTTTTATTGTCACGCTTTTTAGCATCCTTTTCATGATATTTAACATTTTAAAATTCACATTTTCGTTTTTGAATACTCTGTTTTACAAATATAATAAGTTGAACAATTAGATTTTTTAACACTCATAAGCCCAATATTTTTTATACCTTTAAGGACCGGCAGTGTCAAATTGACACATTTTATAAAAACATGCAAAATAGTCGACAGATTTTTTAAGTTAAAAAGACTACATATGATAAAAAAGAACTTCTTTGTATAAAGATAAGCTTAAAAAATACACAAATTTTTGTTTTTAGTCTTTACAATCCACCAAATATTGAACTTTCTTTTGAACTTTTCCTAGACATCTCAAGGAAATGTGGAAAATTTTTAATAGGGGGTGATCTGAATGCGAAGACTAAAAGTTTAGGTTGTTCTAGTGAAAATGAAAATGGCATTATCTTAGAGAAAATTATTAACAAGCTCAACCTCTCTGTAATCAATGATAAAACACCAACATATAATAAATTTAAAACAGATTATTATGAAATCTTAGATATTTTTTTAATACCATCCTCACTCTCTGATAGAGTTGTTGATTTTAAAGTTCTTATCGATCATGATATGTTGAGTGATCATTTTCCTATTCAGGCAGATATCTCAGTTGAACATTTGATTACAATTAATTCCTGTTATTCTAATTTTAATTTTAAAAAAGCAAATTGGCATCTCTACCAAGATTTACTTAAGTCTTCTAGTCATAATATTTAAGTATTTTACAGAAAATATTGACGAACTAAATGAACGGATTTCAAAAAATATCATTAATGCTGCTCAAAAAAGTATACCCTTCCACTCTAAAAAGCTTTTTAAATCTAGCTTACCAAAAAATATAGTAACATTAATTAAGGAAAGGAGAAAAGTAAGAAGGCTTTTCCAAAAATCTAGATGTCTTTCTCTAAAGGAAGTCGTTAATAAGCTTACATCTGAGCTACGTCACAGTCTAAAAGAATTTTGGAACCAAAACTGGCTCGAATTCATAAATAAAACAGGAAAAAATCCGCTGTCAAGTAGGCCTTTTTGGAGAAAAATTAATAAGTTCAGATCAAAGAAATGCACAAGACAAATTCCATCACTTTTTAAAGACGGTAAGGAATTTAATATGGATATAGATAAAGGAAAAATCTTTGGTGATCTGTTAGCCACTACTTTTAGTCCTCACCTCGATTTCGCCGAATCGGAGGATAATTGTGAAATATCACATGAGGTAAGAGATTTCCTAAAAAAAAATAAGGTACAAAACAATTTAAACGAGCCTATCACTCTTTTAGAAATTAAAAACGCCTTAAAAAAACTAAAAGAACTGGCAGGGTGTGGTCTAGATCGTATTCACAATCTAATGTTGAAAAACTTACCTACAGTAACTCTAATTGAAACAAGTCAACTCTTTAACATGAGTTTGGAACTAGGCCAAGTGCCAAAATCCTGGAAAATAGCAACCATAACAATGATCCCTAAGAAATCTTCTCCTACTCAAGACCCAAATAACTATCGTCCAATTAGTATGACAAGTTGTCTTGGTAAGTTACTTGAACGT
>VANL01000220.1:0-49698 GCA_006352455.1 Brachionus sp. 'Tiscar'
TTATCTAAAATATAGTTTGGGATGGAATCCCAAGTTGTTTGAAATAGAACTTAGTCCTTCCTTTCAACCCCTTGTTAAATAAATAAAAACAATTTTATAATTAGAGCAATTATTTTCAATTCAAATGAATGGCTTTCATAAAAAGACTGTCATAAGATTTTTATTTGTCAAAACAGTGTACAAATGAATTTTAAAATTACAAAGGTGAAATGTCTTTATGATTTATTTTTGAGCAACTTTCCCCAGGAACAAAAGCATACATAAAGTGATTTCTCAAATGATCTAGTCCTTTTTTACACTTTTCATGCTGATCTTTTTCTCTTTTTAATTGCTCTTGTGTATCATTTAATCCATCTTCTAATTTCTTTATTTGCTTTAAATATTTTAATTTGTATTTTTCACATTTAGCCATAAAATAACTTTTTAGCTCATTTTTACAAGAATCCAATTTTGCTTTAAGTCTATTATTTTCGAGTTCTAATTTAAGCTTTTCAGATTTTAATTCATGAATGTTTGACTTTAAATTTTGCTCATTGTCGCCAAGTTCTTTGACAAAATTTTCCAATTTTTCCATTTCGGCTGTATGAATCACATATCGGCTTTCCATATCCTGAACTCTAATATACAAACGCTCATTAGTTTTTTCTAATGATTTGATTTCATCCGGCAAGTATTTTGTTTCGATCTTAATTTTTTCGAAATTTTCCTTTAGATTTTTATTTTCTTCGATTGTAACAGCAAGTTGACTTTTTAGCTGGAAATTTTCTTCTTTTATTTTTATCAAA
Organism: Brachionus sp. 'Tiscar'; assembly: GCA_006352455.1. Lineage (NCBI taxonomy): Eukaryota > Metazoa > Rotifera > Eurotatoria > Ploima > Brachionidae > Brachionus > Brachionus sp. 'Tiscar'. The sequence continues at coordinate 786 of VANL01000220.1, forward strand.
TTTTTTCTTATCACCGCAATTTCGTCCGAATTCCAGATATTATCACACTCTGTCTCATCAAATACTGTTTCACTTTTTTCTTTTATTTCGACTTGATTTTTAAAAAGATATTCCAAAACTTTATCTTTAATTGAATCTATTGTTGTGTCCGTGGTCTTTTCATTTTCTTCTAAGATATTTTTCCTGGGAATTTCTTCAACATTGGGTAGATGTTCTTTAGCAAAACGATATAACAAGTCAAATATGTAAGCTTGTTGATAAATTGCATTTAATCTTTCGGGTTCTAATGGGCGTCTAAAGAAATAATACGGATCGACATACTTTTGTTCTTTCAAATCTTCTAGTTTTAAGTCATTTATGTAAAAGTGTGGATCAGCATTGGTATTAAACATTTTTGTTATTTAAAATAGATTTGCAGAAAAAATTCTCATTATTTTTCAAATTTAATTCTATGAAACTATGGATACAGAATTTTTGAGTATATCAAAATAATGCTAAATTTTGATGAGTTTATTCTTATCTTTTTTTATTCTTAGGGCCAATACTTATAACGGGAAAAAAAACAAATTATTTAAAAACCATGAATGAAATATTGAAATTTTTACAAATATTGCAGTTTTTCTTCCAATACCAATTATTCTCTAAAATATTTTTTAGGTAATTTTCTAATTGGGAATTTATTTAATGCGATTTTTCTTAAAAATTATCTCTTTACAAATAAAAATTATATTAACTATTTACGTGATTTAAATATGTTTTTTACATTGTTTTTTTTTTTACAAATTCAAAATATTATTATTTTTCAAATGTTAAATTTATATTTTAAATTATAAAAAAAAAATTCAATTTCTAAATTTTGTGACATAAATTCAAAAGCAATGAACTGATGAAGAACGTAGTACATATAATTAAATAAACATTTAACCGCTGTAAAATAGAGATTATGAGGTTTATGATTAAATTGAGTAAAGATTGTATTTTTTTTTAAAAATTGATCTTTTCAATAAAACTAATTGATTAAAATTTTAAATTTAAAGTAATAAATATTTTGCTATCTTTAAGATAGCTTCTTTTGAAAAATAAAATAAAAAAGAGAAGAGCAACATAGTTTCATGTTAACTAGAATCGATAGACTACACATAAAATTATGATCTTGATCAATTTAAAACCTAATTAAAAAATTGCTTTTACAACAGATATATTTTCTTGGCGTATTTTAATTCTTTCTGGAATCACAGATTTTTTTCAAAATATCTAGAACAAATTTTTAAAAATTACACTATTCATTTAAATTTTTTGCTGTTTAATTTAAACTTATCTTAATCGTTTCAATATCTTTATTAGATATAGTTAATGTTGAAACATCTTTTTGGTATTTTAATTTTTAATATAAATGATAAATAATTCACCGAAATAAGAAAAACTAGAGGACCTAAAACAGAATCCCGGATGCCTGGAGACTAGCCCAGATCAGCCCTATTTTCAAAAAAGGTAATAGGACTAGCCCCAGCAACTGTCAACCAATCTCCCTGACTTCAGTTCCCTGTAAGCTGATGGAACGTATGATCAGAGATGTCATATGACCATCTCTACAGTAAAAAAGTAATCGGCACTTAGCAGCACACCTTCATCCTAAAGAAATCTGTTTTCACGAACTTTCTGGAAATAGTGGATCGTATTAGTAACGGTATAGACAAGGGATTCCATGTTTTACTCGTCTTCCTCGGCTTGGCGAAAGCCTTCGATAGGGTCTGTCACTTCAACGCCAAGTTAAATGCCTGTGGATTCTGCTCTGGAATTGTATATTGGGTCTTCCTGTCTGTTAGGCGGCAGCGAGTTTTGATCAGACAGTATAAAACAGATTGGGTGGATGTGGCGAGTGGAGTTTGTCAGGGTAGCATACTCGGACCCCTTCTGTTCGTCATATTAATGTGTTGACAATCTGAAAAATTCCGACAAACTGAATCTTGTTTTTTCTTTTTTAAATGATTTTATCTAGTTAAATAAATACAAGATGAAAATTTCCTTTTTTAACTGAAATTGGCAATCGAAAATGTTTTTGATTAGAATGAAATAAAATTGGAAAATCAAAAATTAAAGAATTTTTTTGCTTAAAAAATTCTGACACAGAATTTGCTGATTTAACATGTGAGACTCTAAGATCAAAAGCTTTATGTGAGTTTAAAACACGAACAGAATCGCCATTGTGGAATTGTGAATGGACATAGGAAACTTTTTGGTTTAGAAAGCTGTACACAGATTCTAATTTTTTATCTAGATATCATTGAAAATTATTAGAAACGAAATTCCAAAATTTTTAATATATGATGATGGATGTCATTTGAAAAAAATTATTGATTCAAGAAAATTGTGGTAAAAGAGTACTCGATCAAAACTTTTTAAAGATTTGAAAATAGCTATTGACAGATTTCATTTTGTAAATCACAAAGATTGCTGGTGTAAACAAAACCTGGATGATTTAAATACTCTAGTTTGTGAAGAAATAAATTTTAGGCTAAGTGGTTTTAGATACAAATTAAAACACATGAATTTGGAGCATTTTCATTTCTTTATTTATTCTTTGTTAAATATTCATAACAAAGAAAAGTTTCAAATTAATAAATAAAGATTAAAAAATAAATTTCTTATATTGAAATTTTTTAATAGAACAAATAAGAAAGAAGATAAAAATTAACAAACTGAATAAAATGACCAAAATGACCAAACTGAATAAACTGAACAAACCGAATAAAATTAACAAATTGAATAAATTGAATAATTTTAACGATATATATGTTAGGCCTCCTAAAATAGATTTAGCAATCTGAATGTACTAAAGGTAGAACGTCGGTTTAAAAGACCGTCGTCATTACCTCCCCAGGTTCTCGGCAGCTCACTCTCTCAAATCAGGCCGGCTAGAGGAATCAGGTGGCATACGAGGAGACTATCCGGCCAAGCAACAACCAAATGTTCGCAGAGGGCTAACTATTTTACGAAGAGGATTATCAATCAGTAGAATTCCCTGCCTTTTGCGGTCACAACCGCTGACTTAGTCAATCAATTCAAGAATCGCTACGATGCTTTTAAAACCGACCACCAAGTTTTTACCATGTGATAATTTTATTTATATTTCTTTTTAATTTCTTCATTAAAGTTAAAAAATAACAAAGTATATGAGATCTTTTATTATATACCCCTCTCAGTTTGTTCTAATTTTTTGACTTATTATTTTTATATTGTATTGTTCATCAAAGTTACAACCTACGCAAGCTTGCTTGCCGTAGATTATTATTATTGTTATTATTATTATTAATAGTTTAAAAGAACATTTAGGTTTTGTCTCCATTTATTTCGAGTCTTTTTCAATAAATCTTGTGTTTTCATTTGCGTTTCTTTTGTTATTTATTATTATTTCACCTGCAAAGTCAAAATCTTCAAGTTTTGCTGATAGACTCCACTGTATATTTTTAGGGCCGACTATTTTTTTCTTCATAACATAGTCAATCAGGATTAAAAATAGAATCGTAGAGACAAAGTAATCTTGTCTGTATATACCTTGAAGCTGTCAGATTGTCTTTTTCCAGAATTACGCTACTCTCAAATTTCTCGTAAAAGAGCTTTTTTAACTTGACTATTTTCTAAGACAAGCCATAAGTTCTTATTTTGACTCATATGTTTCTATAATCTATAAAAAAAATAGTCTTTGTAAAATATATACTCCGATACCTATATCAGCTTTCAACATTTTTCAATGAACACCTAGCTTTTAATGCATCCAGTATCCTTTATTAAACTCAATTTTCTTTTATAGAAAAAAGCTTTATCAGTAAACGAATCATCAAACTAAAGTCACAAATGAGCTACTCCAATGGACAACTGTTTTTCTGTATCATTTCCAATTTCTCTTTCAACTTCTTTTGTCACTCTATTAATCTAATTAATTTAAGATAACTTTTTTATGGGCACTTTTTTTAATTTTAAATACCAATGGCAAGAGGAGTTTTATTACTCATTTTCTTAAGCATTAAATAAAATATATATAAAAAAAGAAAATAAGGTATATGCCCGTAAGGGGAGAGAAAATCTTACGAATGTCTTTGTAGTACGGGGCTCATGTTTTAAAACCCTTTCATTAAAAAATGGGGGACCAGTTTTGACTGGGGATTTTGATAATTACGGTTTAGATGATCAACTCGATGCAGTCACCTCTGTGTCAGATCGGAGCTTTCGCTCAATTGTGGTACTTAGAAAGGAGATGAGCTCCCTCCTATGCTCCACAAGGAGCGAACAAGGTTAAAAAAAAAAAAAAATACTCTGAATTGTGAAGATTAAAAAAAAGACTTTTTTCATCAAGTTTTTGATTAAAATCAATTTGGCGCTTAAAGCCTTGAGTCTTTACAATTATCAAACTATAAAATTAAACTTATAGTCTATTTATTGGTGATCGGGTAAACTTTTGCCAAAATCTCCATTCAATTTTTGTCTGCATTCAAAATTTTCTTCATCGCTGATACTCTAATAGGCTTCTACTTCTCCATCACCACCATCGCCTTCATCATCATCATCAGCCTTGAAAAATAAAAGTTAAAAAAATATCAAAACTTTTTTAAAAAGATGCTTATACATCATTCTGGTCATTGTTGTTCGATCCTGATTTACTTAATGGACAAATTCTCAATGCTTTTTCGAAAGTAATTCGAGCACTTTGAGTTCGCTCCAAATAATAAGTCTGCGAAGATTCGTTGATTTTTGGAACTATTAAAATAAAACTGACAAAAACTCATAAAATAAATAAATATATATAAAAAATTAAGCTATTTTGTTATCAGCTCTTTAATAACCATGCAAAAGCTTCATTTCATTAGATATTTAGAATTTTTATTAAAAAATGATATGTTGTTACGATAACTTTGGATTAAATTATTGATCAGTTAAATTAAAACCATAATTTTATTTTTAAAGTATAGGCGAAATTATTTTAATTTTTAATTCTTTAAAAATTGTATATTTCAATGATTGATTCACCATCCGATATGTTAATAACTTTTTAATTTATCTAAATTTTTTTTTTAATTCTAACAAAAGATGTCGAAAAACCTTGGAATTTCGCTTTTAATATGTGCACTTTTTCGAATAAGGTCGAAATCAAGGTGTTTCCTTGATATTTTTTTGAATCACCACATGATTATTTTTACTTAAAACTACTGCTATTTCTTCTTTTTACAGTTTACTAAATTTTTATAAACTAGACAGCCATAATTTAATTGATAATTAATTATTTAAAGTTAAAAAATAAATAAAAGCTTATTTTTTTAGAATATTGTTTAATATGAGTCTTAATTTTTATTTTGATACACTCTTAAAATTTGATGTTCTAACTTTCCAGAACTTATTTTAATCTTAATTTCGTACTTTCATTTTTTTGACTAACTGAATATCATGTAAGTCTTGAGCTTAGCATTTTCTAAAATTGGATTTTTATTTTTAAAATTTTTTCAAATATTTTTACTTCATTTTCGTGATCCATATTAGTAATTAGCAATATTTCAACAAGTAATATGAGTTCATTTAGCGTAAGGGAAATTTATTATTAAAATAATTTTATTTAAAAAATCAAAATAGAAGAAACATTTTTAAATATTTATTTTAAAAGAATTTTTATTAAAATAAGATGGAAAAAACGAGCCTATCTAAGCTTAAAAACCAATTTATTGTTTTAATTTTTAAACTTTTATTTTGAAAATTCTGATTTAAGTTATTCAAATAGTTTCTTTCAAATTGTTTGTTAAATATAAAGTATATTTCTATTTTCATTCTAAATAAACTTTTTTTTTCTATATTTTTTTTCCAAAATCGATAAAATATTTGTTTCAATAAATTAAATTAATATAAATATATATGTATCAGAAAGTTAGCTTATTATATAAATTTAGCCACTTTTATTCTCAATTTTTCCAAATATTTTTTTCCAAGATTTTTTTGTTTTCGATTCTTTTCACTTCAATAAGGCTTCTCCTATTTATAAACACTAATATTTTTAAATGTTTATTTTAAGCAACAAAATTCTTGAGCAACAGTAATTGATGGGCAAAAATTCCATCACTTCAAGTTATTTTTTTTCAAATAAAGGTTTATTCTGAATTATTTATAAAACTGGATTTAAGGGAGAAACGTTTTTACTTTCAAATTAAAAAAAAAGTATCATTCCAGTCTACTTAATTGACTAAGCAATAACTTGAGGAAATTTAATTAGCTGATCAAAAAACCATAGCAACTTAGTGTGATAGTACTGGATAAATAGCTAATTCGGAATAAGCCAATGTCTCAAAGCATTTAAAAGAGCTAAAGATTTTGAAAATTGTTGAATTATTATACTGGGAAGCTAATTATTTCATTCATTGGAAAGTTATAATAATTTAACAAGTTTTGAAATGTTTTTGACAAATTTAAACCAAGCAACAGTAATAATAAACACAAATAAATATAATTAGGCTTCGACGTCTCATTAGCTAGATTTAAATTTTGCTTAATTTACGTATAGAATTTGAAAAAAAAATATAACATTAAATAAATATTCTATTTCCAGTTAGATTTTATCAAATTATAAAAAAGATTAAGCTCGACTCAAATTTACAAGCAGGTAATTTTATTTTTTTAATTTCAATCAGGGTTCTATGTGTATAACACTTAATAGTTTGAAATTGCTTTAGCAAGCGAAACCCATCAAGTCTTGCTAAATTATTTTTCAAACAAAACTAAAATGATCCCTTTCGACATGTTTGATAAAATGGAAAATAATTAGGTGGCAACAATCACGGTATTTTATTCATATAACATTGTTCGAACAATTTTGCATCGAATAATCCAACATAAAAAATTGTCGGAAATAAGATATTTTGCTTTATAATTTAAATAAATATTTTTTTTTTGCTAAATTAACAAAAATGCTCAGAGAAGGTCGAATAGACTATCAACAGTCGATAGGCCAGTCACAAACTGCTCACTTTTCTAATATAGATAAGAATCAAAATTTTGATTTAGATAGCGATTCTTATCAGACTAATACTTTCAAACCTAATAATCCAGTTGACACATATATAAGCATTGAAGCAAACACTAATCCTATCACCAAAACTAACTCAATAACTAACCCAAAGCAAACACCTGCTAACATATCCAAAGTTCATAATAAAACACTAAAAGTCCAGAACAAAAAGTTTCAACCTCACATTAAAAAAGGTTGATAAAGATTGACTAACCATCAATTAAGTGGCAATTTATACATCATTTTTTTTGACTAGATTCAGCTCCTGATTATGAACTAGAACAAAATCAAAAATATAAAATAAATTCAAGAAGCAATTCTAGAGAAGAAACCGAAAATTTAAGCGCAAGGAGATATTTTCCTTCAATTGAAGCCCATAACAAACAATACACTATAGACATGAAGAGTAAAAACAATCAATCGTCATTTGCAAAAAATCCAACTCAAAGCTATTCTGACCAATATTATGCAAGTTTTCCCACAGCTTATAAACTACCAAGAGGCGGAGTTGTGCCTCTTATTGATCCCTATACAGGAGCACCAATTGCACCGTATATGTATCCATATGCTCCACCTGTGTTTCCCACATACGGATATCCGAATCCGTATAATCCTTACATGAAAAATTCTCTTTTTTATGCAAAAAAAGGCTCACCAAGAGATATGAACAGTTTATATCCATTCAATAGCACATATCCGTACAACAATTGGCCAAGACCAAATTTTTACGATGACAAAGATCCATCAATTCATGAACTACTTTATATGGACAAATTTAAAAATCAAGAAGGTTTTTTTTTTTATTTTAATAAAAAAAAAATTTTCTTTTTATTTTATTTAAAGCAGGATCTTATACCAATAGACATATTGAGAAAAAAATAAGAGAAGTGGACGGTTTTTATAATCCTTATGGCGAGTATACTGTCAAAGATTATAAAAATTTGAAAGCTAATTTTGCAGCTAATAATCCCAACGAAGAAAAAAGCGAAAAAGTAAAATTTTTTTTTTATTTTTTTTTTTCAAATAAAATTTTTTATACTAGATGGAGCGAATGCAAAAAGCCAAAGAAGTTGGAAACAACTTTATGAAGAAAAAACCCAAAAAGTCTAACTCAAATCCCGATGTAGATCAAAGATCTAACAGAAGCAATGAAAAGCTGGTACAATCGGACACTGAATTACCTCGCATAAACAACAAAACAAACCGCAATCAGCCGAATCACAACAATGCTAGGTCTAATCCGTATCTAAATCAAAGCAAGAATTATGACTCATTTGATTTTATCTCATCAAATGAAGGATATGGTAACCAAAATTTTGATCATTATAAATCATTTCGATTGAATCAAAATAAAAGTTTAAATGCTTATTTAAATCAAGGATATCAGAGTGAAAATGAATCGAATATTCAAATTCAAAATGGAAAGTATTTTAAGAATCCGAAGTTCGATTTTAGTAAAAATTCACGACCTGTTAATTCAAATGAAAATCCTAGAGCAAGAGTATTCTATTAAATTAATTTAACTGTTTTAGTGCTATTGTGAGATTGAATTTTTAATTTATTTTAAAAAAAAAATTGCTCACAATTAGTTACATTAAAACAAAAAAACTTAATTTTGAAAAAATTTAAATTTATTCTTTTTTAATTAGGCTTTGAAATATGCTAAAGACAGAAATCTTTAGGTATTGTCTAAAATTAAGTGCTTTTGTTGCTTAATATATCCAAATTTATACTTTGTTACTTTTTTTTTTTTAAACTAAAAACACCATTGCTGTATTTTATTCTATTGCACAACATAAACAACACTAAATGAAGTTTAAAATTTTAATTTAATTCAAAAAGCTTAGCTTTTGTATCAAAACACTTGCTTTTTTTTAACTTTGCAAAATTTAATTTTATTTTACATTTAATAAACAACTAAAATGAAAATTTCAATCAAATTTTTCTTTTTTTATTTTAATTGTTAGAAAACTAAACAATGCAATATTTTTATTTTATTTTATTAGTTTAGTATTCTTAAATATATTTTGCTTTAATTTAAAGTCACTGTTTATTTCAACAGTGACTTTAAATTTACTCAACTTCGTTGATTATTTATAATTTCAATGTCAAAAATATCTAAAAAATTATAAATGATCAAGATTATTTTAAATTAAAATAATAGTTAACAATTTATTTTTAGCCAAATGCTTAAAATGAAAAAGAAAATGCCAATATTTAATCATTACAGTTTATTTTAATTTAAAAAAGAAATAATAATTGTTATTAATCTTTTTGTTTTTAATGTTTTATTCCCTAACCTTTAATATTTAAAACTTTTACTTAATATCATCTAAACTTATTGACTTTTTTTGTGAACGAATAATTGATTGACTGAAATTTTACTCGAAAAAAATGTAAATTTTAGAAAATAAAGATGCACTTATTTTTAAATGCTTTTCTATTTTTTAAATTTTTTAAAGAATTATTTTACATAATTTGATTTATTCATTATTCACTCTTTCAAGAGCATAAGGCTATTATTTTTTATTTTGATTCGTGATTGCTAGCTTTTAAGTTATTTCTGGTCGTCGTTGTCCTCTCAAGCCTAGGTTATTAATTTCAATATGAGTATATGGCCATTTAATTAATCAAATACATGCATGTCAAATGCAATGTTGAAAAATTTAGACAATTTTAATCGTTTTCTAAACATATGCTGTCCATTATTAGTCCTAGGACTATTATAATAACCTTCAAACCAATCATTTTTTATATCAAAATTCTTTTTAGGTCCATCAGCTTTCCAGTATTATATATGATTTGAAAGAGAAACTCTTGTTCTTTAATTAAAAATTGCGCGTGTTTGGAAAAGCTTCTTGAAGAAAACCAAAAACTAAAAAGTAAATGAAACGTGAAACTACTTAACTAACAAGGTCAACAAAAAAACAATAGACTAAACTGAATTAAGCGCCATTTTTTACTTTGAAATGCGAAATTCAGATGTCCACTCAGAGCTAAAGGATAGTGGTCAGTGGTTCTTATATACTCGATGCGCTAGAAAATCTGGGCTGGGAATTTTCATGTCACGCAGCTTATTCAACCATACTTGACGCCAGGAGATTATCTTTTGTTTTGATTCATGCAGTACTTCCTTTGAAAAAAAATCAATTCAGACTTGAAGGAAATCAATAAAGACATCAGTCAATATTTCATCTCAAAACCAGCTTGCTTTTACGAACGAGGGATCAAAATAGTGCCAGATAAATGGGAGATGCGTATTTCTAGCGAATTATTTTAATGACTAATTGTTTTTTTTTTTTTTAAATTACAAAATGTAGTCAATGTTGAAATAACATGAATTAAGTGCGATGTTTAATATTTTTATAAATGCTGCACTATTTTTTTTTGATATATTTTATTTTAGTAAATTTTTATTTACCAAAAAAAGAAAAAAATTTTGTTCAATTTTTTTTTGAGATTCACAATATCTTTATTTTTTCACAACTATATATAAAAAATACTTTTGGCAAATTGAAGTTTATGATCAAATTAAAATGATCATGCTCAATATTTTTCATTTAAAAAATGTTTTTAAGTTATTTTAATATTTAAATTTTTTGCAGAAACACATTTTCAAAGTTAACATTCAATGTTAAACTTAGTATTTTATAACTGCACATTTCTGCAAAAAATTTCTGCATGCAGAATTATGCACAACACTCAGATATGGTTTAACATAGTTTGCCACACATGATAATATGTCTCTGCATTAAATGTTATCATTTCAAACACTCTTAAAAATTTTTTTAAAAATAAATTTTGAGCATGAGCAAAAAATTTTGATCAGAAACTTCAATTTGCCATACTTTTCAGGTTTTTAATGGTTGTATTGGAGTAAAAATCTTCGCCATGTTAAAAGATTTGTATATGAGGTTGGGAGGAGTTCAAGTGTTTTATTTCAAATAAATGATATAACAACTGTCTTTTTAAATTAGAAATTCTTTTATTTGTTTAGAAAGGCGCCTTATTTTGAAAGTTGATAATTTTAAAATTTATTTAAATTCTGTGAAGTTGATTAAAAATTAGGAAATTTTAATGAATGGCGCATAATTTGAAATAATTCCGAAAAATAATATAAAAGTTGAATGATATTCTTAATAATAATTAAAATAAATAAAATTAAAAAAAAATGAATTCGAATCCAAAATGGGAAAATTTAAAAAATAATCTAAAAAAATTGAAGAAAATGAATTTTTAAAGCAAAGCAAGATTAATTTAAATAGCTTTTTGGAAAAAAAAATTATTGCTAAATAGTGACATGAATCCATGCCAGGAAAAAAATTAAAGAACTCAGATTATTTAATATTTTTTAATTAATCGTTAACATTTTTTAGTTTGATAGGATGATATTGTTAAATACCGTAACAGCTGATAGATTATTAGGAATGTTAACTAGCCCAGAACAGGTTGGGCGTTTAAAACGAGCGCTTAAAAAAAAACTAAAATACCTCAAGGAGGGCTTTGTGAATATTGGAACAATAAAACAAGAACAAAATCTTTAAATTGTAATAACTTTTTTTCTATAGGTCTAAAACTTGTTTTCAAATAAAAAATAAAATTATTCTATTTCAGTGACAAATTTAATTTCAAATATGAAAATTTTCTTGTTAAATTACTATTTTTTATTTTTTTTTTGTTGAAAAAAACAAAAAAACTTATTATCAACAATTTAATATTTAATTCTGAAATAAAATTTTTAATTAAAAATTATTTAAAACTTAAATTTTTTTATTTTTAAGCATTATAAATAAATCTTGAATATAAATTTTAGTTTAAATATTGACTAGCTATTTAAATTTAATTTTACAAGCATGTCCAAAAAAAGTCGAAAATAATTTTTTCTTAAATATTTTAATTTTAATTTAAAAATATAATTTTTTTTATTAATTGATTTTTTTAACTAAAAAATGAAAAATTAATTTTTAAAAGATGTAGCTAAAGTTGCAGCATTTGAAAAATTTTTTTCATTCCTAAATTGGTCATCTGTTTTATTGATATCTTTATTTATTACTGGACTTATTACAGCAGTCGTACGTATTTTGCTTATTTCAGACAATGAACCTTCTACTGAAGAAAAGTCAATCTCTTCCGTAATTACTTTTGTTAAAACTGTTTTCATGGTAGCTTCAAATGAGTTATTAAGTAAATTTAAAATCTTATTTCCAAATATTTGGCTACTGCTTGCACTAGTTAAGTTAAGATAGCCAGTACATTTTAGGTAAAACTTTGGCAATTGATTTGTAAAACGATTAAAGGGGTCCGGCAAGTGTGATGTTATGAATAAATAGGACCTCAAGTTGGTCAACGTAACCCATAATCTGTCTAGTAAATTTTCTGATGACCAAACGACTCCATCATTCTTAATCTCCCCAATGATCAAATTTAAAATTAGATCCTCGTTTTCGAACATTAATTTATCCTGTTCGTAAAATTCACCATCAAAATAGTCAGCACTATTGGTATCCTCTTTTAAAAGACTAAAAAAATTCGATATAAACAATTGGAGCAGTTTTGCAAACAAAAAAATTGGACTGGTCGATGATTGAATTATTTGGAAAAAATTTTGCTTTAGTACTAGTGAACCAATTAGATAAACGTGATCTAAAGAGGACAAATTTGTATTTGTGCTACGAATGGCATCAAACCATGCTAAAAATTTTATTAAATTCAATTTAGCTAATTTAGAGCTTATGTTCCATAAGTGTAGATATGTTGGACAAAGATAAATTAAATTAATGTTTAAATTGAAAGTATTAATTAACCATTGGCAAAGTTTTTTATATTTTTCTTGGTCAAGTAATTCCAGATTTGAATAGGTTGAATATTGGTTAAGCAAATGCAACACTGATTTGTATGTACCTTCAAAATTGTCAATTTTATCATTTTCCTCTAATTTAACAGCAATGTCAATAAACACGTTTATTTTAGTTTCTTTTAAACTTTTTGAGCCATTAAACTCGAATGATATTAGAATTTGATTATTTTTCATTGAACAATTTCTATTTTCTTCGTTGAATGAGCTTTGATTTTGATCATTTGGTTGATTTTTAGGCCCAGGAAAATTGGTAGATGTTTTTTTTGGCCATTTGTGCTTAAGACAATAGTTAAAGTAGCGAATAAGTCTGTCACTTAGAGCTCGTGAGTTAAGATAACGACAAGTTTTTTGACTGTGCTTATAATGGCTTCGTGCACGCATTGATGCATCTTTTTTTTTATTGAATTCAATTGATATTTGATCATAGTCATTTACGGATAAATCACTCGGTTTTTTAATTAATTTTATTTTAAAAAAATTTAAATTTTCTTTTTCTATTTTAAAGTATTCTCTATTTAGATTTAGAACTAAAAGATAGTTTAGATTTAGAACAGACTGTTGAATGGGTGCTGTCAGTGGTTGAATTGTTTGAAATTTGCTAAGGCTTACTATAGAGGATTTTGGTGAAGAAATTTTTGGAAGACTGGTCAGTGAATTGGTCAATGACTCGGTTTTAGTCTCGCTTTTGACACAAACTAATAGTGGATTGCCTGATTTAAGGCCATTTTTCAAAAAATCCAAAGAATTAAATGATTCGAGCTTGATGGTGTAATTACTTTCAGTACTCAGGTTGTTTAATGCCACAGACAATACAGAATCCGTGTTATTTATCTCTGTAAAGCAGTTATTCAAATACTGGTCTAAAAAGTTATTTAAATCTTTTAAATCTGAGTCTTGAAGACTGTTTAATGATGCTATTTGGGACGGATTCTGTATTTGATCGAGTTTAATCAAATTTTTAAACTGTTTTAATTTTTGATTGCGCACTACTTCACTTAGTTCATCGCTTTTGGATATGTCCGAAATATTTTTTGTATTCGCACTGCTGGAACTTTGTAAACTGCTTGATCTTCTGTACGGACGGTCCGAAGTCATTTTGCATTATTGATCAAAAATAAGCATAAAATAAAATAATGTTTATTTTTAATTTTCAAAATTAAGAAAGGTAATTTTAAAGATTTAAGATTCTTAAAAGTCAAATTTGTTCTAGTAACCAAATCATAAATTATGTCATATGAATAAAACAAGTGCCGTTTTTGGCTTGAGTTACTATAAACAAAAAAAAAATATTCTCAGTTTTCTATTTTGTTAACAGAGTTATTTGTCGAAATTTTCACTTATGATAATCAAAAGAGAAAAAAATAAAAAAGCTTTTTTATTTTTTTAGGGTTTTTAAATAATTAATAAACTTTGTTTGCGTTTTTTTTCTATTTGTACATTTGATTAAATATTTAAACTTAATTAGGAAAATTTTTTTTTAATAATTCATAATTTAAAAGAAAAGAAAATTATCTAAACTTAAAAATTATCGGTGGCTTATTTTTACACCTGTAAATTAAACTTATCTGAAATAGCTAAAATAAAATTTAAAAAAAAAAAGACTATAAATTATTTTTTTTTACTCCTTGCTCGACAAGTAATTTATCTATTTAAAAAAAGATAACTTTAAGATAATAAGTCACTAAAATCACTGTAAGATTCGATCCGTTTAAAGCTACTTAATAAGCTCATTGACTTTAAACGTTTTATCTGTGAAATTTAATTTTGCTAGAGATGTAGTTATTAGATTATAAGAATTATCTTAGATAATAATTTAAATTAAGATAGAAATTTACTTTCAAGATAGAAAAATTTAATTTTTGAATCTTAGCAGAAATGATAAAAATAATGGAGAATATAGAAAGAAAAAAAACATTGTCATGTCGATAAAATAATTAAATGATTTTTGCATAATTAAATTTTTTTATTCTTCTTTAAATGTAATTAATTTGGAGTTAAAATTTCCGTCAAGAAAATGAAAACAAAAAAGCTTAATTGTTTTTTAATTATTTTCAAGGATTTAAAGAAAAAAATCATTTTGAAAAATACAAAAACATAATTATTTTTTTAATTTTTTAAAATTTTTTTAATCATAATCTTGTTATATCATATTTTAAAAAAATTTAATCGATAAAATTTAAGTGATTATTTGATTCAATTTAATTGAATATCTTTTCGTTTATAACTTTCCATGTAAAAAATGTAATCAATACCCAAAATTATCCAAATGAATGCAATCTATCATTACTAAAATATACATTTTAAAAAATATTTAACAAATTTAAGATCACAGTGCTTTAAGTTTCCATATACAAAAATAGATATCAAATCAGTGAATTAACTTTATTTTGGAGTATTTTTTCTATTTTTATCACTTTGATTCTTTTAATATTTATTTGACAAAAAAATGCTAAAAAATAACAGATCTAATATTTAAAAAAAACATATAAAAGCGATTATTAAAATAAAGTATATATTTATCTTAGTTCTTAAAGACTCATTAGTATTTGGAATTCTATTTTCATTTTTAAGCCAGTCATAATTAAATTCGGGCTCAAAAATAACACTTTTTTTCATTCCATACTCATAGTCCCCACAATAACCATTTAATATAGGTGAAGCTGGTATTCCTCTTCTAAGAAGTCTACACCGTTGTTCATCTAGTCGAAATTTAGCCTCTTCTGGATCATTTATATCCGACGGACTCCATAATCTTTCAGCTATAGGACTTGCTCTTGGCCATAATCTGGCTTCAATATTTGCACCATCAACATATTCACTCCACAAACAAGCTTCACCACCTCTAAGCAATTTTGCTTGTTCTGCATCACCTGAATTAGATTACAATAGGATTAAGTAAATAAGATATTAGATTATTTTAATTCAAACCTGTAAAATTTGCCATTGGCTCGATTAAATAGTGCTTATACCATTCCTGAAAGCCATAGCTTACAAAATTTATATACCAAGGACTTGATAAGATAACTGGATAGCCATTTGAAGTAATGTCATTTAAATAATGAGACCATTTTGAAAAACCGATGGCTTCATCTTTCCATATTTGAATTTGAGTAGTTTTTTCAGGACGAACTCCATTGTCGTACACATCTTGCCATACAGTTACTTTTTTATTTAGATCTTTGGCAATTTGTAAAATTTTTGAGCTATAATACGCTTCTAGCTGATGATAATCGGTCATGTTTTTTTCGGCCATCCATTCCGAAATGTTTGGATTTGATTTCCAACAATCGTAATAGACCTCATCCATACCCAAGTGAATATACTCATCCTGAAAAACTTCTTTATACTCGGATAAAACATCTTTTAACACTGGATAAAGACCATCAAGAGTTGGATTTAGAATTTCGGCTTCGCCATGCACTGAATATATGGCTTGATATGGCTTACCATTCGACCAACAAACAGTGATAAATTCTTAAATTTTTTTAAAATTAATTTTTTATGGAAAATTTTTTTGGAAAAAGAATGATCAGGCATCAAAAAAAGAATTCTGACTTAAAAATTTTGGCTTGGCTAAAATAAAAAATTAATGTAGAGAAAATTTTAATTACGGGGAAAAGTTCGACCAAAAGATTCAACATGACCAGGTGAATCAAATTCAGGAATGACTCTAATTCCGCGTAAACGAGCATGGTCAATTATTTCTTTAACATCTTTTTGTGTGTAAATATGAGCATTAGAATATTTTCCCTTTTTTAGAAAAAAAAAAGATTAATTTTAAACAAAAAAAAAACAAATTAAAGTAACACTTTTTGAGTTAAATTTGGATATTTGAAAGATTCAAAGGGAAACGACTGATCATCTACAATATGCCAATGAAACACATTGAATTTATTATAGGACATGGCATCTAGTTGTTTTTTTAATATTGGAACAGGAATATAATGCCTTGCTGTATCTAACAAGATACCTCGGTAAGAGAATCGAGGCGAGTCTTTTATTTCAATTGAGTCTTTGATAATTAACTGAAATTAAAAAAAAAATAAAATAATATAGCAATAAATTTTTATTTAAAACTACTTTATTGTCTTCGCTGATAAAAGTCAATTGTGAAAAAGTTTCAAGACCTTTCAAAGCTCCCCATACACTGTTAGCTTTTATTTTAGACACACCCGATTTTACAATTAATTCATCTAAAATTTTTAATTTTTGAATAAAATTTTTTCTTTATTTTTATCTGAAAATTTTACATGATTCATCAATAGAGATATTAGGGTAGCCGGGGCAAAACTGATCAGCAATCTCAAAGTTGAGTTCGTTAAGAGCGATGTCTGTTTCAGCAATAGTCTGATCAAGATCAAATTTTGGAGGAAAGAATATTTTGGTATACAATTTTATATTTTCTTCCATTATGTCACAAGATTTGGGCAGATTAGTTGTCATTTTAAATACATTTTGACTAATAACGAGAACTCCTTTTGAATTATCTTTTATAAATTTTGGAGCTGGCCAAAGTGGCAATTGTATGATTTTGGTCTGATTGCTTGAAACATTCTAAAATTATTCAATTAACATTAAATTAAAAACTATTTATTTTCGCTATATATACCAGCAGTGGATATTTAACTTCAATGTAGAACAGCTTTGTTTCACTTATTCCCAAATAAAATAAGACTACAAGAACAATACCTAGCAAATTCTTATTCATCTTGAATTGTTCTAAAGCTTAGAAAATAATTTTTTAAAATAGCTATTATATTTATAAAAAAAACAGTTGTAATTATCTATAAAAAAATAAAGCGAATTTATCGTTTTGTCGATGAAATAAGATTTAATTGTTTAAAAATAGATAAGTTTAAGCCTCTATATATATATATTTTTTTTTTATGATCTCAAATTAAACAAATAAATTCTTTAATTTTAAATGTGTATTTTTCGAAGCTTTTTATACCTTAATGAGTTTGTTTATTATAAAAAAAGTTTGTCAAGAGGATAAAAGCCATGGCTAGTTCTAAATAGAAAGAAGAAGGATTATTGTAAATCTTAGAGATTATCGTACAAGTAAATATTTTGGCAACTAGACAAACCAATTCTTATTAGAGTGATAACAATAAAAAAAACACTCTTAATTTGAACTAAAATATTCGAAATGTTACTTTAATGAGGCAAAAAGTAACATTTTTGTGACAGACAATTGAGATTAGGATTTATTTGACCACAATTAACTTTGAAAATAGAAATTGATGATTCAAATAAGTATTAAAATTGTTAAGCTTTTTGAAAAAAAAAATTAAAAAATCATTTTAAACTCAATTTTTTTTATTTGAGGCCACAATCTTGAATTTTTTTATATAAAAAGTAAATTTTTATTTTAAAGTTATTTCAACCATATTAAATATATAATAAATAGTGTAAAGTCAAAATAGTTTTTGACATAACATTTAGAGCAAGAAAATATTTAATCAAATTTTTGCAAATAAAAATTTATTATATCTTTTATTTCAATAATGATAAAAGAAAATAAATTTTAAGTAATAAAAAATTGCAGTAAAATAAAGATAGAAAAATTATTTATTATTTACAAGTTATTTTTATTTAAAATATAAAAACCGATGATAATTGAAAACCGATGTTTTAAAATCTGAATTTTTTGATCGATTCCAAAATATCTTATCTGATATTTCTTAATATAATATAAATAATTTTTATTTTTAATCCTTCTAATCAAAAATCCGTTCGTTTTTGGTCTCTAATTTGAATCATGTTACCCAAAATAAAGACATTGCTAATTAAAATTATATCAAAAAAGCACAATCTAATTAAAAAAATTGAATATTAATAGCATTAGGTACTTTGATCTAATAAAAATAATAAAATTCTAAGAAAAATCAATTTTTTTATAGATAATTAAATTAACATTACTTAAATTGAAATTTATTGTTGCGGAATCTATTAAAAAACATGTATTCAAGTAAAAGATACATATCTCAAAATGAAGACCTAAAATCAAAAAATTTGTTCATTTTTAATTTTTCAAGAATGTTTTTAAGATTTTTTATCTAAATTTTAAAAAGATAGTATTATATTTTATTATTTATAAATTAATGACAATTTTAAGTGGTAATTTTGACATTTTAAACTATTTTTTATTTGATAAAAAGTTCAATAAATTTAGATTAAAATTAATCTATAAAATTTACTATATTGCCTTGCAAACAAGTGCCGACTAATACGTCCCCATTATAAAATGAACCATCGTTGGATTTGCTTCATGCTTCAGTCTACATAAAGTATTGTACTTTAAGATAATTACTAGTTAGTAACTCTTCAACATAGAGACGTTCAGTGGGACGCTAATTTACAAGGAATCACGGCTTTGGTGATTGAGCTCAAGTTTTTCGATATAGCTAATGTAAAAGAATTTTAAATTTAAAAATTTCAATTTTTTTTTCATTTTATTTATTTATGTCTGCGTTTCTTATTAATTAAGAAACAAATTTTTGTAAATGATTTCAATCTAATTTTTTACTATAAAATCATGTAATGATTAACACATGGTTATTCGAATTATTATTTTTTAGCCAAATTTAAATGGCGAAAATTAGATTAGATTATGAAGCTATACAACTTTTTTTATGAACTTCCAAGTTTTATCCAAATTTTAGTTTATTTATTTGTTTAGTATCATTTTAATAGCGATTTATCAAAAGAGCTGCAGTGAAATTTTAAATCAGCTTTTAAAGCAAACATTCACCAAATGATGCTTGCTCATTCAAATATAGAAAATTCTTCCTGTTTTCAAAAAAAATTATTTTCGGAAGTAAGAAACTATCTATTCTGTTTTATTTTTCTATTTTGAAAAACCTCTTTATTTTCAAAACAAACAATAGTTTTAATCTAATTTTACAACCTATTGAGCCTTTTAATTTTTAGATAGATGCTTTTAAATTAAACTTGTGTTTAGTCCTAATCGATTTTTAACAATCATTACATTATTTAAAATATAATTTCAAACTGAGTAATAAATTGAAAGGAAAATAAACGAAGGAAATGTTTGTAAATCTTGAAAGAAAATTTTTGATTGACTTAAATCGGAAATAAAACTTGAAAATATTTTAACTTTGTTCTCTTACTTTTATGGTTTTACACAAACTTCTGATCTACTTATCCTATTAAACAAAAACATATTTTTTATGTTTAAAATTATCATTTTATGAAACGAAAAAGGTTTTTTTTTAATACTGTTTTTTTTTTAACAGAAGGTCAATTAAATCATTCGACTAACATTAAAAACTAGATTAATTTTTTTAAATTAATTTTTAGAATAAATTTCTTCAAGCGTAAGTTTCATTTTTATTCTAGTAATTTGCTTTGAGAAATAATTGTGAGGAAAATTAAGATGATAAAAAGAATTAATATTTATTAATTAATAAAAGAATCTTGGAATTTTAATGCCAAGTATTTGACCTTTTTCTTTTAGTATTCATTAAATCAAGTTTTTATTGAATTTTATTTTAAGTAACAGCCCAAAAACTTATGATAAATGAATCTAGTTTAATACAATTTCCAATAATTTCCTCGTATTTTTCTTATTTTCGGCTATTGAAAATATTCGGAAAGTGTTAACAAAGGCTAAATTAGATTGATTAATTTGTTCAACTCAAACAAGTTCAATAAAACTTTAATATAAATAGAAACATTTAAGTAGTTCAATTAAACAAAAGGTAAAGTCGGAAGTTTCCCAAATCAGATATTAAAAGTTAAAGTAAATATTTTTTATTTGCTGATTTTATCAGTTATTTATGTGTAAAATTTTAATCAGATAATTTATAAAAATTAGAGAGAAATGATATAATCTTAAGATGAGATATTTAATATGATTCAAAAAATTTTGTATCCATAATGTAATCAATCATTTCACTTTATGTTTGGTTTGGCTTACCATTAATTAAATGAAATTATATGACATATTACGCTTAACTATTTTTTTTTTAAATTTAAATTTAAGACAACATGAAAATTTCATGCTATTATGAAAGTTTTGACAAATTTTCACAAGCATTCTAGCTCGGAAAATCTTATTTAATCTCTTTAAATTTAAATAATTGATTTGCTTGAACGAAATGTTTTCTTCTATTTATTTAGAATTTAAATTATTTAAGCTAATAAGATTATTGTTATGTACATGGAACACAATTGTGTAATGTTTTTTTTTTCTTTTTTTTTTAAATAGATCTTTTTGTTCTTTATAAATAGTATCAAATGGATCGAAGCTAATTCGACTGGATTCTATTTTAAATTTGCATTCATTTTTACTGATGTAGTTTAGCCAGAAAATGATCGAATGAATTTTATTTTTTATTGAAAGGCGTTTTTATCCTAAATAAATATGAGCTCATAAAAACAGATAATTTAATACTTTAATGGCTTTGGGAAAAAGGTAGTTGTTATAATTAAAGCGTGTTTATAGCATAGAACTAATAAAAATTTAATGCGCATTTTCCTAGATTTTGTCATCAGAATTCTAATCAAATACCTAAATTAAGTAATAATTAATTTTTAAACAAAATTATTAATAATTTTTAAAATTTAGTCAAAGAAAAAAAATG
This sequence comes from Brachionus sp. 'Tiscar', assembly GCA_006352455.1. Taxonomy (NCBI): domain Eukaryota; kingdom Metazoa; phylum Rotifera; class Eurotatoria; order Ploima; family Brachionidae; genus Brachionus; species Brachionus sp. 'Tiscar'. Next base: position 22,297 of record VANL01000220.1, read on the forward strand.
ATTTTGATGAAAAAAGCTTTGATGAATGATGATTTTTAAGCGCCCTTTGTATAGTAAAAAGAATATTTGTTTTTGTTTTCTTTTTCATTCAGATTAAAAAAGTTATTAGTTTATGAATTCCATTCGGATAAAAAAAAAGTTAACTAGCTCTTGACAGACCCATTTTCAAATATTGGATCGATAATTATTTATAAATTATTATTTTAAGAAGGAATTTTAATGATATTCATACCGGATTTTAGTATTTTAAAAATTAGCTTTTAAAAATTGCTTAAGGGTGTCTGATTGATATTAAGATTTGATCATTCTTATAGAACATTTTTTCAATTTATTCTAGTTAACGAAACACTCTTTAAAATAACAAGATTCCAAGATTATTATTTTAAAAATTAGATTGACAAGAATTTAACAATTCCCTAATGAAAAGTTTCTTTCACTATTTTTCTAAAGAAAATTTGAATTTTTTTAATCTAATAAATACCGATTAATTATCATATATTTTACTGTCTAATCTATGCAAAAAATTTTTCGATTCATTCATTTTTAAACTAAATACTTAAACTGAGTAATTTGCATTCTTTTTTTTGACAGTTTGATTCCATTAATAAAGATAAAGAAAAAAAAAGCATATTCAAGAAAATTGAGAACTCATTTTTTTTCTAATTGTATGATAAATTTTCGAGTACCTTTCATAAAAAATCAATTTTTTTCTTCAATTTGACACATCAACAATCAAATTCAATTGCAACATTTTGCCAGCACCTTGCAGATGAAATTTTATATAAGATTGATTTATCGCGATGAAATATGAGTTGACTTTTTTAGGATTAATTGAAGAAAAGATATTCATTGAGAAATCATTTTAGAATTATTTTATCAGTTTTCAGATATTTCTAGTATTTGATTAAAATAATTCCAATATTTTGCTTAAGTAAGCGAGTCAGATTATAAATAGATTAGAATTGACCCAAAATTGAAATCAATACTGTGAATTGACAAATAGATTTTTTTATTGAAAACAATTGCAATCGAAACTTTTTGGTCCATATCATTATTCTCTTATTAGTAAATCACTAGAGTTTATTTTATAAATTTCAATTGATTTTAGCATAAATTTGGCGTATTTGTTCCTATTTGGCTTGAACCAAACATATTGTTTTTATTTGCTTTAGCTGAGTTAGTCTCTCTTTACACTCAATTTAAAAAAAAAAAACAAACGGTAAAAGGACAGCAAAAAATCCTTTAACTTGATTTTTTAACTTTTAAGATTTGAAATTTTTTTTTGTTTAAATATGATTAATTTTTAAAGAAAAACATATATTGATTAAAAAAATTAATCAATTTTTTTAATTTTATTTATTGGATTTTTTTTAATTAAATAAAAAAAAGGGTTGATCACAAAAACATCAAACAAGCTGAAATAAATTTTAGAAAAGAGTTAAAATTTACGGTAAAGTGACCCGAATAAGCAAAATCAATTTAACTAAGAAAATTAATATAAATTGATTTTTTTGGATTCTATTTTAGATAGACTCAATTTTGTAAATTTTTTTTTTATCCCATAAAAATAAAATCTAAATTAATCCTTAAAGAAGCTATGTCAACATAAGCTGTAAATGCTAGAAAATTATTGCCTTCTTTTTAATAAATTTTTATTTATAATTAAGCTAAACAATAATTAAAATTTATGTCATAGAATCATATAATTTAAGCATTTTGAATAGGTGCATAACAAATTGACTCAGCCGGATTTTTTTTGATCTTAAGGAACCAGCAATTAATTAAAAATTACCAAATCAGTCTAGGAATTAAGTTTTAATTGTTTGAATTAAATAAGAACAATTCAGCAAAAGATAGAGCTCTTATCAGTTTATTTCTAGTGAAAACCATAATTTATCTATTCATGCAATCGATGAAAATTAATTTTGATAATAATTCTATATTTCTATTATTATTAAAAAACAAAAAAATTAACTTAGTATAGAAAAATATTTGGAATCTTATTTTTTTTTATGGGATTTTAATTACTTTATTAATGGACTAAAAATCGATAAGTATTGATAATTTAATTTACCAAGATAAGGTTTTGTTCATGTCAGACTAGATTTTACGCCGTTGGTCCTTTTTTTTAAGTTTAATTATAATTTTTCTATTTTTTTTATATTTGTTGTGTTCGTAGCAAATCTTGCCGATAAGTCAAATATTTATTTTTTGAATTTAAGTACTAATAAGTTTTTCAAGCTTGAAAATCAGGTAATTTTACTTTTTAATTGGAAATTTTTAATTATTAACGCAAGCAATCAAGTCATTTAATTATATACAAATATAAAATCAGAATCAAGTGTATAAGAACTAGAATTATGTTGTTGCTTTGTTGCATGCAATAAGCTTCCTCAAGTGCCAGAGATCAGGAAGAAATTCTTCTTTAGAAGAAAAATTCGCGCGCCTTAATCATCAAATCGCACCACAACTGTTCTCTAATTTGATCGAGATCAAACTTGGAAATTCAATTCTTCATTTTATTTGTAATTAATCAGCTCTTATTTGGCATAAATATTTGAAAAATTACCTTTTTAGACCACAATTACTGTCAAATATTTAATTATAATTAAGCGTTTTTAAGTGAGAACCCTTATTTTGTGTGACTATTAAATGATTCGACCATAAGCTACGGATATTAAATGAGAATTTAATATCAAGAGAGACCAAAAAACTTAGTCTTTAAGGGTTTTTAGTTAAATTACACTGAAATTGTATGAGCTTGCTCATAGTGAGAGCGCAAATGTCAAGTAAAAACTAAAGGCGTCTTGAGACTTAAAATTCATTAAGTAATGAATCTAGGTAAATGTTAATTGAGCATCTAGCCAAGCATAAATCGAAGCTTTATTGCGTAACAAGTGTCTTTATCGGTTTGGATTAGTTTGATACGTTCAGGCTATTCCTTTTTAACCTAATTTTTACTGATAAAGCTTCATCAAATCAATCAAACTTTTTAATCGACGAGAATCGATTTGGAGATAAAGCTTAATTTTATGCACAAAATTGATAGTTTTGCAATTGAATTTAAAATATTTTCTCTAAGTTGTTTGCTTAAGATATAATCCTTCTCTAAGAGTTAATCAAAGAACTTGTCAGTCAGTCAGCATTTGAATATCTAGAGCATATTAATATCCACTTGAATTTCTATTGTGATCAAAATTAATGATTAAAAAATATGGCTGTAAGATAAACAAATTGGGATTTTTTTCAGTGAAAATCGGTTTTTTAAAGACTTAATGTCGAATTAATTGTCTTTAAATTAGCTCTGGGTACTGTCAGTGGCAAACAATGAATCGCCTTCAAAAATGATGTTGGCCGTCTTGATGTCCGCGTGGAAAAATTTTTTTTCTTATGTCTAATTTTTATATCTAGCAAATTTTCATATTTCCCCGCGACAACCAAGATTGCCTTTACCATTTTTTTCATGGCGGTTCAGTGTTCACCACTGCAGTTATTTTAATTTTAATTAAAATTTTCATTTTTAAAATTTAAACCTTATTAAAATAGATTTATTGAGATTCAAATTTAATTAGGCTAAATTATATATTCAAGTTTTAAATTAAATATTTAATTAAACTAAAAAATTTAAAATTTTTATTAAATTAAATAATTTAGAAATGAGAAATTGATCAAAATTCGCATCTAAATTTTTTATATTTGAATATTTTTGTACAGAGGGTTAAAAAAATAGTCTGTTTGAGATAATGGGCGATGAAAAATTTTTAAAAGATTTTTTGCTTCAACCTTTTAAATGACACTCGGTCTGAAATGCTCAAAATCTACTTTAGCATCAATTAGACGGCCAAATCATAGAAATTACTTATTTAAGCCTAATTAGATTATTAATTTAGTATTTCATTAAATAGATATTCCATTTAAATACAATCTTTCTTCTTAATAAAATGAATAATAGCCTGAGGAAAGTAAAAATTACTGCGATACTGATAGAAAATTTATTTTTTTGTTCGGCACAGTTTATTTCACTCAAAATTTTGATCTTTTTTGTTATTAATAAGAACCGCTTTCAAATCTGTGCCTGTTACTGAGTTGAAATTTTTGGTACTTCGCATTTAATTAAATGAAACTTAAATAAAAGTAAATACAAAAAATCAGGTGTGTTTACTTCTCATTTAATCATTAACCCAGCTATTCGTTACTAAAACGCACTTTTCGAGTTAAAAAGAGCATATTATTTTTAGAAAACATGCAACAGTTGGACTCTATTTTAAGATATTTTTCAGTTAAGTTTTTTGTTTCCTCGAGGCTATTTTTCATGTGCGGATGAAATTTCAAAACAAAACCAAATTAAATTATTGGTTTTCGATAATGATCAGCTAAAATAAAGAATAGCTAGAACTAAATATCACTTGCCAGAGGATTAACATGCATATCAAAAACAGACTGATCTGTGATACTTTAGCGTTTCTCGTCTAAGCTTTCATTTTATCAAAAAAATTAATTTAATTAATTTTACTTTTTAGAAAAATTCACCGATTTGACATTTTTACATTTTTTTTTCTATTTAACAAAAAATAATCACATAATTTTAAATATCAAAATATTTGTTAGAGACAAATTAGTCATATGAATAAGAACTTTTATTTTAGGGTTGAGGAAATTTTATGTTTGATAAAATCACGAATGTAAATAAATTAAATATACAAAAAGACACCCAGACTTTTTTTTTTATTAACCTTCAAGTTTAAAACAAAAACAAAAAAATATACTATAAAAGAGAAATAGAATAATTTGATTTGGTTTATTTTTTTTTTATGGCTTTTCCGTTTCTTTTGATTTTTTACTAAATTATTCTTTTTCTTTAATTTTTTTCGAAGTAGCTATTTCCTCTAGAGCAATTTTGGCAAAAGGTTAATTTAAAAAAAAATCAGCAAAAAATTTTGTTTAAAATGAGTTAGACCATTAAAAATAGCGCTAATTCAATGCAAGCAAGCTACCTTCAAATAGATCTATTTGTTAAAAACAATTAGAGAATTTATTTTGTTTTTTAAGAATTCTTTTAAAAATAAACTCAATTTATTTAAAATAATTTATAGTTTCCGGGCTGAAAATAAAAAACTTTGTTTGTTTTTTATCCGTTTCGCCAACACTTGCAACAAATTCTAATTATCGGATCATTAGACTCAAAAGAACGCATTTGCCTGCAAAATATATTTGACTTACTGATGCTCCAAGCTTTAACAAATCTTTTTCAAAATCCAATCTCTTATTTTAGATTAATATCTTAAAAATGTTGATAAACAGCAGTAAAAAACAGTCTTGAAATGAAAAATCATCATAAAATCCTAAACAAAATCGATCATGTCCATAATAGAAATTTTAATTCAAATTTTAATTGTTTTTCAAATGACAATTGAGTCTATTAGAGCTGATACTAGCAACCAAGAGTATTTTTTAGAAACAACGAGAATAATTTTTAAAAACCGAGACATGCAACACTATCGGCCAAAGAAGCTAAATGTAAAAAAAATACGTTGTAAGCGATGCCACTATTCCGAACACGATATTGAACTGATGAATCAACTAAACATGGAGCATCAAAAATACAAAAGTCTTAATAGTTTCTACAGTGATTCGTTTTCCAAACCGAGTAGTGTAAAGCAACCTAAAATCAGGGGTTACTTGAAGCACCATGATTATCGCAATACAATTGAGCCAAGCTATGAAACTGAGACATTAAATGTTTATATTGGAGATGTGATCAATCTAACATGCAATGTAAATACCAAAGAAATAGATTGGTATTTCATGGACACTAATAAAACCACAACTGAGTTGTCTAAAGGATTGCAGCTTTATGTTTCAAATAGAATTCAAAAAAATTATGGTCTTAACGAATTTGGCCAAAGAAATAGTGAAATAGAAATTACAAAAATACCTTTGGTAAAGTATAAACTTACGAGTGATGGTATTTCAACTCATACTTTAACTGTGTTTATTGAGAGTAAGCGCGATGAAGGTTCCTATCAATGCATAGATTCGTTTTCTGATTCACCGTTGAAAAAAAAAATTTCTGTACAATTAAGTAGGTTTATTTCAAAAAATTCAATTGATATTTTTAATAATTTTTTTTTATAGAAAATAAAGCACGGGCCTTGCATTCAGCTTATGGTGGAAATAATTCATCGTCTTATCAATCTATTTATTGTTTATCACATATAATTATATTTTTATTTGTCTATATTAATTTTCGTAGTTGAATTTGTTAAATCTCTTATATACATATAAATTGTTAAATAATTTTTTTAGTAAGATCTAATTTAATTTTTTAAAAAATAAAGTTGTCTTAATTTAATAAAAGATCTTTTATCTCTTTTAAATTTAAAATTATATGGACAAAAAATATTTAGATCCGAAACTGCTCATTAGATTGAAATAGACTTAATTAAAGTAAGATTTTATCTAAGTTACTTATTTACTAAGCTAACTCGAATTAAGTTTTAAAAAATATTAAATTTGTCGTTTGAAGTTTTTTGTAATTTTGTAAATTATTCATCATATATTATAATAAATTGCAATTTATCTGACTTGAATACATATACTATAAAAGTTTGATAAATATTTTGGATGCAAACACGACAGCTGGACCAAACAAAATTAATTCTGTGTTTTTTCGAATTCAAAAACTCTTGCAATGCCTTTGTGATTGAAAGAAATATCTGTCCTTCAATTTTGTAACTTCAAGTATCTAATTAATTTGTAAATATGTGCCATTTCGTTAAATTTTAATCAACATATAATTATATCATATATTATATTATATCAATATATAATATTAGTAAAATTTTAAAAAAATTTAGCTCTAATCACAAAATTTTATTTCGCCCTTTAAATTTTAACATTATCTAGGATTGAATTTTTTTTTAATTAAAAAATTTTTTTTCTTTTTCAATTTTTTACCCCTAGGGGTTTTCTATAACCTTTTTTAAAAAATTTAAACTTGAATATTATCTCACAGAAATATAGCTTTAAAAAATTACTCAAAAAAATTAAAAATAAATTTATAATAACTTAAATTATTTTTTATATTTTAAATAAATTTTATTTATTTTTCTTGAAATTTTAATTTGAAATTTTTCATAAGCATCATATCTATTTTTTTATTTTCAATTTTTTTCGCGGGGTCTTGTTTCGGTTATTAATCAAGCCTAGTTGCAGGTTTTTTGAATTTTAACGTCGCATTTAAACAAAGTTTAATTCAACTTATTTATCAAGGCTTATAGAAGAAATTGTTTACTCTAAAATTGAAAATGAGTTATAAAACAAATTGGACAAGATTAACTTACAATTGCGAAACGTTAAGTATTAGCAATTTTAAATACATTTGGGGTTCTTTTTTGCTGTTCTGTTAAGTTAATTTGGAATTTTTTTTTTCATATGGTCAGACACTTAATAAAATAATTAAAGATAACAGTTTAATTTATTGTAAGAAGCTATCATAATGTGTAATATACATTCTCCTATTAATTAATTTGAAATTTAACTTATTTTAAGCATTAAAATTTACTAAATAATATAAGTTTAGCAGAAAGACATATAACATTGATTAAATATTTAGAATTTTGGATATTAAAAGAGAATTTAAATTTTTTTTCTATATGCATAAGCACTACTCGCGGAAATTTCTTTGGAGTGAATTTAAGAAACAAAAAGTTAATCTTCAATATTTATTTTTTTTAAATAATAAATACTCAAAGTCAAAAAAATTTAAATAGTTTTATTTTATAAAAATACTAAAAAAAAACGATATTAACATGGCTTTTTAATAATATAAAATAATTTATATCACAGCCGGCTTTTGTACACTAAAAAAAATAAATAAATACTTTAACATGGATTTCAGAAATTTGGTTATTTAAAAAGCAATTAAAATAATACTTCAACAATAATAAGTGTCTTTCGAATTAAAATTATAAGGTGATTGCTTAATAAAATCATTTAAATCTTTGATTCAAGAAGTGGCAATAATTTAGATCAACAAAGAAAAATATATTTCTCGATTATTAAATAGATATGTTAAAAATTTTAAATAAACAATAATTAAATAATCTCTTGAAATTTTGAAATCTTATCAAAGAACTTTCAAATTTATATTAAAACTAAAATTTATTTCGGACAAAAACAATACATAAACTATAAAACTTAGCTTGACGGATATATAGTGGATAAAAAAGGTGCTGAAGATAGTACACTAGAGGATGAAGATGAATTATTTGTCGGTGATGTTGTAAAAGTTAATGGAACAATTGATGAAGATGACGAAGAAGCAACATATGCTGAAGATAATGAAACCGGCGAGGATGATATAGAAGAAGAGACTGAACAACTTTTGGATTTTTCTGGCTGAATACATTGACTGTGTCTTTTTGAATGTAATTGCAAGTGGTCAGACCTTGAAAATTTCTTGTCGCATTTATCACATTTGTATGGACGATCGCCAGAATGTTTCCTAAGATGTCTTGTCAACTCATCCTTTTAAAAAATTAGATTAAATTTTTTTAAAAAATCTTAAGTTAAAAAATTCGTACAGAGCGGGCAAATCGCCATTTACAGTCAGGCCATTTGCACAAATAAGGCTTTTCACCTGTGTGGATTCGCGCGTGGGCTTTCAAATGTGAACTTTTGGTATATGATTTTTTACATCCTTTTGGAAAATAATTTTATTAATTTTAAATTTAAAATAATTTTTTTCTAAATAAAATGTCAACCTTCATATTTGCAACAATATGTTCTTCTTTTCTCTAAATCATCACAATTTCTTCTTTTGTAGCGTTTAGTTTCGCCCATGTCTACAGGACGCTGCATTATAGTGGTTACATTAGGCTGAGTTAAATCAATCAATGGTTCGAAAAGATCCTTGAATTTTTTTGATTGCTTCATTTGATTAGAATTCTTCTTACACTGATCGTTTTGATTGACGATATCATCGCTGGATTTGTTTATGTCCTGGTCGACCAATTTTTCATGTATATTTGCCTGAGACTGGTGACCAAACACTCTTGATGCTGTCATATGTTGCCTATTCTTTTTGAATCTATTAATGTTCTCTAAAGTGTTGAGAGGACATGAGCCTTGAAAAGTGTTTAACAGTGAATGTTCATTAAGAACGTTAGTGTAAGAACCCAAAGTTGTCGAACTCCGTTGATAGTTTTCAAACAAATTATTCTGATTTTGGGAACAAATAGGCTCATTTTGATTCGGATAGAAATAATTTGTACAATTTTCCGAATTTTGTCTAAAATTTTGCTGATTAGAAATAACTTGATTGTTCTGTTGTTGATCTATAGAAAAGTATAAATTATCTGAATTTGCTTGATTAGTGTATTGGTTATTTTGAAAGCTAGCTGGTAAAAATAAACTATTGTAATTGTTCTGATTGTGACTAGATTCAATAGGTTTGTAATTTTGCATTTCACTTTCAAATTGATTTTGCTGCTGCTGATAAAAGCTGTAAATGCTAGTCAGAGTTGGAAAATTGGAAAAATCGTTGAAATTTTGGAATGTGTTTAGATTTGGTAGGATAAATTGATCGTTTTGGCTCAAACTTTCTGGCTCGTTTGGAGTAGAAGAGGGTGACATTAGACTAGAGGGCAGATTTACTTGTTGCATCGAGTTAGTCATAAATTCTGGTTTAACTGGCAACAGAATTCCGTTTGAATATGCATAAGTTCTGTTCGAATAAGCATGCAATTGATTGTAATCGTTCATATCTTGAATATTCATTTCGGCCGAAAATAAATAATAATTTAATCGAAATAATAAAGCTTAGTTTAAAATTCAATTCTAATTAAAAAAAAAAATTAAAAATTAAGGCAATTTATTAATAAAATTTGATCAAGTTTTATTTTTGAAAAAAATTGCACATGTAAAGAAAAATCCTACTGATAAACAAAACACGTAAAAAGGGTGTTTTCGTTTATCGCCAAGATTTTATCTCAAGTTAAGAAAGAAAAAAAAATTTTTTTTTGACTCCTGGGTACATTGTATGTGAAGAAAATTTTTTGAATATCATATTAGCAAGGCGATTTGGTTAATGTTTGTAAAGCTTCTAGAATTCTAATTTTCTATAAATAAAATTGTAATTTGGTAGAAAAAAAAAAGAGAGAGAGAGGAATTTGCTTAGTGTTCTTTTTTTTAGAGAAGCAACTATAAAGAAAATATTTCGAAATTTTGAAATTAATTTTTAAGCACGCTTTTAAATTTGTATTAAAAGTTGTGAGCGTTCCAAGAACGTTCGGAATACAACTAGCTTGACTAAACTTGAAAAAAAAAACTTTCAAAATAATGATGACATAACTTTGAAATTAGATTAAATCACTGTTTCTATTGGGCATCGTGATAATTTGGCAAAATAAAATTTAAATTTTAAATTTTTAAATCCGATTAAAAAATCGTCATTAACAAATGACTTGATCTAGATAAGAAAATTTTTCAAAAATTCAAAAAAATTTAATTTCATTTATTGTTTGGACTTGTCTTTTTTAAACTAATTTTTCCATCTTTAGCCATATTCCACATCTATCCTTTAATTATACTCAAAGCAGATTCAAAAAATTATTCGGATTGAATTCGGTAGTTAAACAAAAAAATAAAAAATAAGTTAATTAGTATTTTAGTTTAAAAAATAGGCCATATTGGATGACCAGCCTAGAAGAAACCACATTACTTTTGAGTCGTAAGTAAATGTAAATCCATCCTTGGAAGGAAAACAAACCAAAAAAATAAGAAAAATTTTAAGAAATTTTTTTTTAAGTAAATGTTTTTTAATGGAATTTGAATTTTTTTCATTTATAAAAAAAAAAACAGTTTATAAATAATTAGGCCGTTGTTTAAAAAAAAAGTATTGAAATTTAGAGTTAAATTTAGACGTCAATGAAGATAGATTTTAGAATAAAAAAAGCTATCTTGATTTGGCTAGATTCAAAGAATTTATTTTTGTTAAATTTAAAAGTTTATTATTAAATTCAATCAGGGATTGAAGCCTAAAATTAAAAGTGCAATTTTTTTTTGTTAAAATTATTGAATTTTTGAATTTAGTATTCGAATAGGCATCGAATAGTAAAACTAAAATGAATTTGTTTTGGTTTATGATCAAAGATCAATTTGAATAATTTTCAAATAATTAAGGACAATTTTTGCTCTAATGCTCTTATGAAAATTGTTGCCAAGTTATGCAACAAAATCTAGTTCATAAATCGATGTACAATGCCACTGGGCATTTTAAAACTATTAGTAAAATATTTTCGATGATTGTTTGATTCAATTTTGAGAGATTTTATCACTTTTTATTAATTTTTTCCTATTTGCACTGATATGACAAACAGCTAAAATTTGATTTTAAAATTAAACTTTTTCTTTAGACTAATTAAAAAGATTAATGTGTTTTATTATCATTCAATGAATATATTGTACAATTAAAATATAGTCTGTTTAATTTTTAAAAAAAATTTTCTTTATAAAACATTTGTTAACAAGTTAACATTTTATTAGATGGTGAGATTAATATCTTCTAGTGGTTAAAATATGTGAGATTAATCTTTCTGTGGCAGTAAAATTTGTCTCATAGGAACTCGCATTAAATTACATATTATTTACCGCATTGAGAATGGGTTCGACTATGCGGTACTCAACTTTGAGCACATAACAGCAGCCGACTGTTTTGACCAGAGCTAAATAAATTCATATTTCTCATAGAAAATATTAAATAAGTCATTGATAATTTTTTTAAGGACAATAGACATAAATTAAAACACAGATGCCGCTTTATCATTGATTACAAAAATAAAGCATCTCTGTCTATCCTTTCTTTTCTCGTGCAAACAAACGACCTAGAATAAAGACTATTCTCTTATCAATTAATCAATTATCTATTTCAATTATTTAATTTTGTCCAAAATTTTCTATATATTTTCAATAGTTTTTGATTTAATTAAACATTTATTTTAGAAAAAAATGATTAGTGCTCATCTGATAAAGTCTGACCCGACCCAATATTCCTGTGAGTCGTTTTGGCCCGACAACAGTACCACATTCTCATTGGATTCAAACGTAAATGAAATCGAAAGTGGATACAACAGCTCTTACTCAGATTCAAAGTTTCACACACCACCTTTAACTTCAATATATGATTCGTTCAAAAGATCAGACAAATATCAATTTATCGACAATTTTACAAAAGTCGAACACTATGAAATAAATGATAATCATTCACTTTACAATTATAATTACCATAACAGTCAATTTTCCAATTCTTATTTCAATCAATATGATATGCAAAATTCTTCTTATCATTTTGATGTGATAAAACAAGAGCCGGTAATCATTGAACAAAATAACAATTGTGGTTATAACCAATATGATGAAGCTTTGCGATGTTTATCAGATAATCCTGATAATGAAAATGCCAGAACATCTAAATTTAAAAAAAACAAACCAAGAGTCTTCAAAGATTTGTATGAGCCTATGATTGATTTGACTCAACCAAATGTAACCACAATTCTTCAAAAACCAGTTGACATGGGAGAAACTAAACGTTATCAGCGGAAAAATATCGATGATCTTGAGAATAGGCGAATTTATAGATGTTCATATGAAGGCTGCAAAAAGTCTTACACTAAAAGTTCTCATTTAAAAGCTCATTGTCGCATACACACTGGCGAAAAGCCATATCTTTGCAAATGGCCTGGATGTAAATGGAGATTTGCCAGATCGGATGAGTTAACACGACATTTAAGAAAACATTCCGGAGACAGGCCGTATGCATGTGACAAATGCGAGAAACGCTTTGCTCGGTCGGACCACTTAAAGCTTCATATTAAAAGACATCTTCAGCTTGAACAACGGCTGTGTATGGAAAAAAATTCAGAAGAATCTCATGAAATTACAATTGCACCAAAGCAACCATTTCAACAGATACATCAAACATTCAATCAAATATCAGATCAATATTTTTTTAATCAATATCAAAACTTTCAAATTTTCAATCAATATCCAAATTTTTGATATTTATTTATTTATATGTTATTTGTTGGTTAATAGATTTAATTTGATTACATAATCAGTTACTTTTTCCATTTAATTCTCATTTAAGTTCTGTTATTTAAGTTGTTATACTGACCAGTGTCAATCTATATGTAAATTAATCTTAATTTTTTTCCAACTATTACTATATCAAAAAATGTTCCAAGTTAATTGAGAAATTTAATTAAATTTGTCACAAATAAATACTCTAATAAATCTTTAGAAAAAATAAATTTTACTCTAACACCTCAATACCTCACATATTCAAAAATATTATCAATTGACTAAAATATGTTTCAACCTATTTGGCTAATAAGACTCAATTCTTCGCCTGACCTTGTAATAATTTAAAAAAAATAAAACTAGCAAGTAAACTAAAACAGCATATTAATAGATTAATTAAAATTATTAAAATAATATAGTAAAATACTCATTATTTAAAATTTTTAAATAAGATCAATGAGTTTAAACCAAAAAATTTATTTTTATGGTTTAAAGTTAATATGATAAAAAAAATATTTTAAATATTCAATGTTTAAAAGATACATTTTTCTTTAAAGAATTGTCAAATGAAAGAAAAAATCTGTTCTATATTTGAATAATTATTATCACCTAATGCCCAATATACGACTTAAAAATAAATCCAAATTTAATACATTGTATTTATAAATAAACTTTTTGAATTTTTGTTCACTTATCAAATTTTTTTTGTTTGTATTAAAGACTTATCGAGAACAATGTTATATCGAATATCCAACTCCATTGAGAAATTGCTACTTAGTAATTTTTTCTTTTTTTCATGAACTATCTAATATTTAAATTATTTCTTATGTCTTACCTCTAGTTATTTCAACATTTTCATTATTTATTCTAAAGGAGCATTAGCTCGATACAGATAAACAAGTAAAAAAAAATGTTGTTTGTTGTTTTGTCCAGGTCTGTAAAAATGCGGCACTATGTTGCAGTATTTTTTTTAAAATATATTTTATTTTAGTAAATTTTGATTTATCAAAAAGAAAGAACTTTTGTTCTTTTTGTTTTTGAAATTAACAATACCTTTCAGATCTCAACTAAACCATTTTTTCAAACCACCAGTTTGAATCTTGCGCCTAAATTATTGACATAAATGGAAATAACAACCGAGTATTTTGCAACAAAACACCATTGTTAGTGCATTGATTGCAGCAATTTCAAAATCGCAATTGACAGAATTTGGTTTTTTACTCAAGTGCGTTGAAATCATTCTAAAAAGTTTTTTTGGGCGTAGTTTGCTTTTTATTTGGGAGAAAAGCAAACAACATGGTGAGTGTTGTGCATCTGATAATAATCTGAAAATTATACACTTGCTTTAACATTGTTGGTGAAATGTTTTAAACGTTCTACCACATTACCAATCGGTATATGAACTCATTAACTGTATGATTTGATAAGGTGAAAAATAAATAACACAATATCTTCTTTTCCAGAAACACCATATATATGTTGATTGTAACAGAAGGAAGTTGGTCCCCGAAAAAAATTAATGTTAGAGCGAACTACTAAAGAAATTACAAAACCGAAATTTGTATCCAAATATATGAAAAACAGCCTGTTTGAGAGACAATTGTGCGAAGCGCTGTGACGTGCATAAACTCGTAAGACTTTAGTACTATACAAATATGGGAGAGAGAGAGTCAGACATAGAGCTATCGGTTTAAAAAAATTGAAAAGTTATGAGAATATATATTTTTTAATAGTTTATTTAATACATTTTTTAAATGGCTTTGAGTAATTAAACTCCTTTCGCCATTGATAAATAAATTTTTAAGTAACGTTAGAGTTTAAATAATTTCAAAAAGAAAAAATGACAAATACAATTTAGAAAAGTTACAAGCTTTGAAATATCCACTGTTGCTAATTCTTTTAATAGTTAAATAGTTATAATTTAAACAGAATATAAAATAATAAAAATAATTAAGTGAAAGTTGAGATATACAAATAAAAAATTTAAGTAATCAACTGAGTTTATTTAAAGAGAGAAATTAAAAGAGAAATCTCTATGCGAAGAGGAAAAAACAAATTTATATTGTAAAAAAAGGAATTATTTGATTTGATTTGAATTATTTGAAAATTATTGACAATAGACGTTAGTAGCCTGTTTGAGAGAAAATTGTGCCAATTGCTAGGACTTGCAAAAATCCTAAGATTTTAGTCCTACACGAATTTGGTGAAGATAGTATCACTGAATAATTTAAGCATTTTAAAGGTCAAAGTTGTGACTTTGACAATAAAATTTGATAAGTAAGAGTCAGCTTTGAATTTTGACCAACTCTGAATTAAAGACTTAAATTAAAATTTCAGCTTGATCATTGAATTGACAGGTTGACAGGTTTCGGCTTTTAAATTTCAAATAAAATTTTCATTCTCTTCTTACCATTTAAAAAAAAAAAAAAAAAAAAATAAATAGCATAATTTTTCTGTATAACAATGTGCCTATTCTAGTTAATTAGTTGAATTTTACTAAATAAAATTAGTTTATTATGTAGTTCATTTATTTGTTCAATTTGTAATTAATTTAAATTCTATTATGTTATGGTCACGTGATAGCTTTCAAAATAATAAATAAATTTCATTTAAGTATACTTAAAAAATTATTATTTTTTTGTTTTAAAAAAAATATATAAATTTAAATGCGAATTAAAGCTAATTTGACCTGTTACCAATTATCAGCATTTTATGCTCTTTTTTTATTAACTTTGCTAGCCAAAATTTTTAGCTTGCCTTTTGGAAAACAAGCAACTGACATTTGCCGTAACCAAGTAGATTGTAAATATTTACTAACTGAAGATTTGCGAAATAGACAATATGAAAGACGACCAACTAGACGTCAATTGTGTGATTTTTGTAGAATCACTTTGCCTCTGGTACGTGAATTAATCAAACGCAACAAAACCGATCATATTCATGACATAGCTTCATTTGTATGCGAAAAATTGAATTTAGCTGACGATATTGTTTGTAATATGGCTATTCAAACATATCAAGTAAAAAAGGAAAAAAATTATTTTAAAAATTGAATAAAAATTTGAACCTTTAAGTCATCAGTATTTAGTGTGACTCGCAATACTGAACTATCATCACTAGAAATGTGTTCTCTAGCATTGGGATGTTCAAAAATAGAAAATCCAATAATTGCTTGGAACATCACTTTTCCGGATGTACCAAAGCCACCTGTTGAGCCGGTCAATCCTCCAAAGTCAGATTCGAAAAAAGTTCGAATCCTTCAATTATCTGACATTCACATTGATTTCGATTATTTGCCTGGTTCTTTGGCTGAATGTGACCAACCACTATGTTGCAGAAATCAAAGTACATCTAAATCAAAGACTAAAAATGAAGAGTCCTCAGCTGGATTCTGGGGCGACTATAGAAATTGTGACATTCCTGTATGGACTGTCGAGGATATGTTTAAATTTATTGCAAAAAATGAAAAAGTAAAATTTGTCAATATTATTCAAAGCTTTTGTTTAATTTTAATTTATTTTCTAAAGTTTGATTTGATTTATTGGACAGGTGATTTGCCACCTCATAATATATGGAACCAAACACGAAACGATCAAATATCAGCTTTGGAACATTTGACTCAGCTTTTTTTAAAATATTTTCCAAAAAAAGTAATTTTGCCTGCTCTTGGTAATCATGAATCAGCTCCTTGTAATTTGTAAGAACTTAATTTCTAAGATAAATGCATAATTTAGAGAAAAATTTTAAGATTTCCTACACCTACCGTTAAGGAAGACAGTATAGAATGGCTATATAACGCATTAGCAAATGAATGGACAAAGACTGGTCTTCCTGATTCTTTATTTGAAAATATAAAAAAGTAATATAAAATTAAGTTAGATTTTTTTTAATAAAATAAGCTTAAATTTAAAGAGGTGCTTTTTACAGTATTAAAATTGCTCCTAATTTTCGAGTTATCTCTCTGAATACAAATTATTGTCCCAGAGAAAACTTTTGGCTGTTTTTGAATTCAACTGATCCTTTAGGTCAATTGGACTGGTTTGTAAAAACACTTCAGGAAAGTGAAGACAATAACGAAAAAGTCCATGTTATTGGACACATTGATCCAAGTCAGTGTCTTGAAAGTTGGAGTGCTAATTATTACAAAATTGTGAATAGATACGAATCGACAATTGTTGGTCAAATATTCGGACATTCTCATAAAGATGAAATATCGTTGTTCTATGATTTAGAAAATATTACTAGGGCGATTAATGTTGCTTATTTAGGTCCCAGTGTAACAACTTTGTCTTATCTAAATCCTTCATACAGAATTTATGAAGTAGACGGTAATCACCGATCTGCAACTTGGCAAATAATAGATTATACTACTATGTACTTAAATTTGTCTGAAGCCAATATGTACAATCAAACAAAATGGAAAAAAGAATATTCGGCTAAAGAAGAGTTTCAACTAGAAAATTTGTTTCCTCAAAATTGGAGTGATTTAATTGATAGAATACTAGAAAACATTGATGGTGATTTTGCCAGCAAATTATTTAAGTAAATCAACTAATAAATTAATTAAGAAATTTTTTTTTAAAAAAATAAAATATTTAGATTTTATTCAAAATCATCTGATAGCTTTCCTGAATGTGATTCGGAATGCAAAAAAAAGCTTTTTTGTAGTTTTAAACAATCTCGATCAGACAGTTTCATACCATGTTAATTAAAACATTTTGTTTTTGTAAAATTCAAAAATAAATTTTGTTATCTATCATGATATTTTCATCAAAAAAAAATTTTTTTTTTTTCTTAATTTAAAAATAAAATTATCTTTGAATAATTTAAATTTGATAAATAAAGTAAGATATTGGTATTTTAGTATTTAATTTTGGATTACTCTAAAAAAAAATCATTAAAATGTCGTTCAAAATTTTTGTCTTTTGTTCTATTTTGGTGCTTGTTTGCGCATTTCCAGTAAATAAGCAATGTCATGACTTCAAATCTTGTTTAAATACAAACCAAGCTCCAGACCCAAAACAAATATGTGAAGCATGCTACCTAGCCATGCCAATAGCGAGGGATATTATTAAAAAAAATGAAAAAAATGATACAAAATTTATTAAAGAAATAGCTATATTTATTTGTACTTATTTAAAAATTGAAGAATTAAAGATATGCGCTGATGCTATAGATTTATTTACTGTAATTTAATAACTTAAACATTAAGATTAATTTTAAAATTTTACTAAGACTCCTGTTTTGAATATAATTAATACAACAACATTAAATGACATTGAATTATGTTCAGTAGGCTTAGGTTGTGGTCCAGTAACAAATCCTATACTCAATTGGAACATAACATTGCCGAACATTCCAAAACCTCCAGTTTTACCACCAATCACCCCATCGGTATTTATTGACAATTTTTTTAAAACTAAAAGGGTTTAAAAATTTTAAAAGCCTGATGCTCCGAAATTAAGAATCCTGCACTTGTCCGATATTCATATTGATTTTGAGTATCAACCAGGAGCTTTGGCTGACTGTGGACAGCCATTGTGCTGCAGAAATTCTAGCACATCAAAAATCAGCTCTGATCACATAAAAGATGGCCAATATGCTGGATTTTGGGGAGATTATAGAAACTGCGATGTCCCAGTATGGACCGTTGAAAATATGTTTGAACACATAGCAAATAATGAAGAAGTAATTGAAAAATAAAAAATTTAAAATATTAATTTAGTTTTTAGTTTGATTTTATCTATTGGACCGGTGATTTGCCACCCCACAATGTTTGGAAACAATCAAGAGAGGATCAATTAAATGCTTTAGATGTTTTGACTAATCTATTTCAAAAATACTTTTCTAATAAAATAGTTTTTCCGGCACTAGGAAATCATGAAGCGACACCAGTTAACTTGTAACAAATCAATTAAACTTTTAATTCAAATAAATTTTGTCAAAGATATCCTCCTCCATTCGTCAAACAAGACAATATTTCTTGGCTTTACTCTCGATTAGCAGTAGACTGGATTAGAACTGGTTTGCCCGAATCTTTAGCCCAAAATATAACAAAGTAAAAATTTCTTAAATTAATATTTTTCAAAAATTAAATAAAATTCTAGAGGCGCTTTTTATTCTCTTCAATTATATCCTGGATTGAGACTAGTTTCTCTAAATATGAACTATTGTCCTAATGAAAATTTCTATCTGTATATAAACTCATCAGATCCGCTCGGCCAACTAGCATGGTTGGTCGATATTTTACAAAACAGTGAAAAGATTGGAGAAAAAGTTCATATAATTGGCCACATACCACCACAATCTTGTCTTGAATCATTCAGCAAAAGCTATTACAGAATAGTAAACAGATATGAATCAACTATAGTGGGACAATTTTTCGGACACACACATTCAGAAAAGTTCAGACTTTTCTATGATTTAGAAGATATCAAACGGCCTGTTAATGTATTATACATTTCTGGTAGTGTGACAACATATTCTGATCTAAATCCAGGATATAGAATATTCACTATTGATGGATCTTATAAAAATTCAAGTTTTCAAGTGTTAGATCATGAAACTCATTTTTTAAATTTGACCGAAGCCAATTTGACTTTAAAACCAATTTGGAGAAAAGAATATTCTGCAAAAGTATTTTATAAAATTTTTAATTTAAACAAAAAATTAGCATTTAATTAATTTAGGAAGCTTTTAATTTGACAAGTCTCAATCCGCAAGATTGGAATGAGCTTTTAAACAATTTATCAAAAAATTTGAATAGTCCCGA
The DNA here is from genome assembly GCA_006352455.1 of Brachionus sp. 'Tiscar'. NCBI lineage: Eukaryota > Metazoa > Rotifera > Eurotatoria > Ploima > Brachionidae > Brachionus > Brachionus sp. 'Tiscar'. Next base: position 42,149 of record VANL01000220.1, read on the forward strand.
ATTAGACAAACTTTACAGATACTATTCGAAATCTTCTGATAATCAAGGATCATGTGATTTAGGGTGTAGAAAAAGCTTTATTTGTGATTTTCGTCAATCTAGATCCGACAATTTTATACCTTGTTAAATAATATTTATCAATCCTATTAAATAAATAAAGATAATTTAGTGAATAAAAACAATAATTTTTTTTATCTTCAAAGCTTTTAAATTTGAATAAAAAATGTTTAAATTTGTTTTCTTTATATTTTGTTTTTTGTTCTTCACTGAACAAAGAGTTATTGATAAAATCGAAAATTTTAGGTGTTCTGATATTTCATGTCCAGAGAAAAATTTAGGTGAAAATGCACTTTGTCATTTTTGTGAAATAGTAGTTCCGTATGCTCGTGAATTAATTCTAAAAAACAAAACCCAAGAGCTAGAAAATTTAGCAATATTTTTGTGTGAAACGTTAAAAATAGAAGATAAAATTGTTTGCCCGCAAGTTCTCAAATCATATATAGTAATTTTGAATTAGAAAATTTAAGCTGACGATAAAATTTTGATGATACTTCTAAGAAACAAATGCAAAAAAATGATTAAATATTTATTAAAATTTAAATTTTTTTTAGTCATGATCATTAAAATTTGATCATAAGAATTCTATCTTCTAAAAATTTAAATATTTATTTTAAAAATTAAAATAGCCTTCAATCTTGAGTGTGGCTATTGACAGTCCGTTAACTAATGAAGAAGTTTGTTCTGTATTTTTGAATTGTAAGCCAGTTGAAAATCCTGTATTCAATTGGAATGTTTCTTTACCCGATACTCCAAAGCCTCCAGTTAAAGAACCAGTTTTGCCAAAGGTAAAACTTTTTTCTAAAAGAATGTACCTGTTTTTAATTTAATTAAAAGCCTGATAGTCCAGTTTTAAGAATTCTGCAATTAACTGATATACACATTGATTTTGAGTATCAGCCTGGAGCTCTTGCCGAATGCGATCAGCCATTATGTTGCAGAAATTCAAGCTCTAGCAAAACTAAATTGAATTCCAAAGATAAAAAATCCGGATATTGGGGTGATTATAGAAACTGTGATGTTCCCGTATGGACTGTCGAGAATATGTTTGAACACTTATCTAAAAACGAACAAGTAAGTTTTCAATATTAAATTATTTTATTAATTTTTATATTGTTTTCAGTTTGATATTATTTATTGGACTGGCGATCTGCCACCACATAATGTCTGGAATCAATCTAGATCAGATCAATTAAGTGCACTGGATACCCTTACTGGACTTTTTAGGAAATATTTTCCAAAAAAAATTATCTATCCAGCTCTTGGAAATCATGAAGCAAGTCCATGCAATCTGTAAATTTATTCAATTTTTAAAAATAATTTTTTCCCAAAAAATGACAAGAATTTAAATAAAAATAATAAATTTAATTTTTAGTTTTCCGACTGAATCAATCAAGGAGGACAACATAACATGGTTGTATAGCAGGCTATCAGAAGATTGGGTAAAAACAGGACTACCCGATGATTTGAAAATGAATATCACCAAGTAAGTTGAGGAAAAAAAATGATTATCAAGGACTTAAAATTTTAACCAAGAGGTGCATTTTATACAATTTTAATAGTACCAGGACTTCGTTTAATATCATTGAATATGAATTTTTGCTATCCTCTAAATTTCTGGCTTTATATTAATTCAACTGATCCATATAATCAACTAAAATGGTTGGTAGACATTTTACAGATGAGTGAAAACAATAGAGAAAAGGTACATATAATAGGTCATGTTAATCCTTCAACTTGTCTAAAATCATTTAGTGAAAACTACTATAAAATAGTGAATAGATATGAATCAACAATAAGTGGACAATTTTTTGGTCATCAGCATAACGATGCTTTTGAAATATTCTATGATGCAAACAACATTAGCAGGCCAGTTTCTGTTGCTTATTTAGCCGGTAGCGTGACCACATTTTCATTTTTAAATCCAAGTTTCAGAATATATTCAGTAGATGGATTGTACAAAAATTCGACATTTGAAGTTTTAGATCACGAAACTAAAATACTTAATATTACAGAAGCAAATGTATCTAATAAGCCTAAATGGATAAAAGAATACTCTGCTAGAGAAGTCTACAATATGACAAGTGTGTTCCCGAAAGACTGGAACAAATTGATCGACGATGCATTAAAAGATTTAAATGGGCAAATAACAAAACTTTTACTAAAACATTTTAGCAATTCTTATGATCATCAAAAAATATGTGACCAAAAATGCAAAAAAAAAATTTTATGCGATTATAAACAAGCTCGTCCGAGCAACCTTATTCAATGCTAAAATAATTATTTTAAATAAAAATTCTAAATAAAAATCCTTTAAATTCTGATAAAATTATTTTGTCTAATTGTTCTTAATTAAATTTTTAATTTCAAAATACAAAGCAGATAGAGTGGTGTTAGATAAAGTATTTTGTTTTCACAAAATATTGGAAATTAAAAGTATAAAAAAGAATAAATTTAACAAATTTTGATTTGAATAAAAGAAAAGAAGACTTAAACTTTTGTTTTAGAAGGATGTTTTAAAAATTTTAATGCCAAATTTAATATCATAAATTAAAAAAACTTTAAAAAGCTTTTTGCCTAAAATAAAAGCATCATTTTCTTATTTTAACGTAAACCAATTCAAAAATGAATTTAAAACTTATTGATGTTTTATTTTTTGTCATATATTTACATTATTTTAGGTAAACAAGGAGCAAAGTTGTTGTAGTATTTTTTTTAATCAGAGTTTCATTAAAGTCACAAGCCAAGTGCAAGTCCTTTTAAAAATTAAAAAAAATAACTTAAATTATAGTATATCTTGAAAATAACAAGATTACCTCTATAAAAGACCCAATGAATCAGAACAAAAATTCAGAACAGTTTTTGATAAGCTACATTGATAAATTCCAAAAATATTCATAACAAAAAGCTGACTGAAAAGAAGACAGTACGCCGTTCGGAGCTGCCAAGAGGAACTGTTTCCTCTAAATTATATTTTAAATAAATAAAATTTGTTTTAAGCATAAATAAATTTTATTTTTTTTATTCATTTATTCAATGAAATTGTATATAACTTCAACATTCTTGTTGTATAAATCATTTTGAATTTTTTTTTGAATTTTTGAAACAAGTCAAGACTTGTTATTTTTCTGACTTTTACAAAGTGTGTTAATAATATATATTTTTTTTGACATTTTTTGATTTTTCATTAAAGGAACAATTTTTTTTAATTTGATTTTGAAATTAAATTTTTTTTTTTTTTTCATAGATATATTTTTTTTTATTTAAAAATTAATTTAAATAAGAAAAAGGCTTCGAGTTAACATTTGAAATGAGCGCATTCTGCCCATACGAAGTGAAACTCCTTCTGTCCACAAGAAAATAAACAAAAAAAAAAATTTATAACAATTATAGTTTAAGTTACATCATAAAAAATAAACAATATGAAATAAATTAAGGAAATTCAGTCAAAATAAAATACTTCTTTTTTTTATTTTTACCAAAATCATGAGTTTTTGAATCCTGTACACATTTCGGATCTTAAGAAGGCTAAAAAACAAATACAAATGAATTAGGACAATACAGGCGTACGCAATTCGAATTATAGAGAAAAAGGCTCCTACCGGAGTAGAGGTAACTGATACCTTTGCTGTGTTTTCAGACCACGAGCCACTATATTCCTCTACAAGTAGCTTAATAAAACTATTTTTATGGAGGAAACATTTTAGCATATATCTAACACCCATTTGTAAGAATCTTGGTCTAATAAACAAGATATTACTAATTGAAAAGATACTCCTAGTTGGGCTGTCCGGTCTTAACTTATAGATACACCTAATAGCTCTGTTTTGGACTGTTTGGACAAGTTCTAAGTTGGTCTTAGAAATACATGCAACGGAAAAAAAAGAGTATTCAAAGAGGGAACCAATTAAGGCTCTATAAATACTTGTGAGGGTAGCTTTATTTAGGTGCCAAGAGCTGTGAGAAAAAATTTTGATAATGTTGAGCCTTTTAAGGGCTCTTACTCATAAGTTTTGAAAATGCTTATTAAGACATAAATACTCATCGAAAGTGACTCCTAAAAAGAGAGGGTTAGGATTATAAGGAATCAATTTTCCAAACAATCTTAGATTCATTCTAAGTCTACCTCGACCACCTCCTGAAAAAATAGTATAACAACGTTTTGAGACGTTCATTTTAAGAAGCCAAACAGACAACCAATTCATAAGCCCACTTAAGTACTTTTCAATTACTTTGATGACTTTTCCTGTCCTTTTAAAAAAGAAAATCGCCCCCAGGTCATCAGCAAAAAGCGCTGAATAACTAGATTGCTTCGAGTTCCACTGGTGAATGTCACCTATGAACACTAAAAAAAGCAGTGGACCTAACACTGAACCTTGAGGAACAGAACAAGTAATGGGATACATACTGCTACACTTATTATTTATCTTAACCTTAAAAAATCTGCCTGACAGAAAGTTCATGACGAATCTGACTAGATACATAGGTACACCCAGGTAAACTAGTTTATAAATTAGTCCAGCATGCCAGACTATATCAAATGCTTTTGAGATATCAAAATAGATACCACATGTTTTGCTTCCATTATGCTTATTTAGTCGCTTTTGTATCTTTTGAGTCATTAATAAGAGATTATCAGCACTACTTCTATTATTTCTAAAGCCAGGCTGTTCGTCTATAATGAGTTTTTTGCTTTCTAAAAAGTTATATAAACGATATTACCTTTAAAAATTATCTTTATATTAGGAAGCATGATGTTTGTTTATTTTAGGTCATGAAAAAGAATTAGTGTTTAATTAATTTTTATATTTTACATAATTTTTTACTTAACAATTTTACAAGATAAAATTGTATATGCATGATCTTAAACATCAAAAAGCTTCTAAACTGTTATAAACGATTTGATTAAGTTGGTAACTGTCAATAATTTTTAGCGTATGTAACAAATCAAGCTCTCGTTCAAATGTTCAAATAATAAATATACTCTCTATATAAATTTTAACTTTTATTAAAAGAATAATTAAAAATATTAATTTATAAAAATAAAAACTAAAAATTGGAATTAATGTACATAAGAATTTACAAAATTAATTAATTAATTATATTAAATACAAACTATTTTGATATGCTTCAAAATTAATTTCACCAGGAATTTCTTTTTCTAGGAGCTCCTCCAAATAGGCAATGTATTCCATAGCACCAACAACTATGTCTAATCTGGACATTTTCCTTCTCTTACGACCAGTGGTAATCGGCAAAGCTTCTCTTAATTTAACAAAACAGTCATTCATGATGCACATTCTTTTTCTTTCTCTCATATTTGCAGCAACTCTTTGACTTCGGGTCAATACTCTTTTCTTTTTATCTAGACTGTTCTGAGAATCTAGATGACTTCCCGTCAAGCTGAAATCAAGATTTTCGTAATCTTGATCATCAAAATCATAACTACTTTTTATTGATGATTTATTTTTCTTGGATTTTGGTTCTGAAAAATCATTAAGATTTAAATCAGGACAATATTTAGAAAAACTTTCATCAAAGTCACGTGTTCTTTTATTGGAAGTTCTAAAAGATTCACCGTTATGTGTTAATTGTAAATTGTTAGGACTAAAGCCATAATTTAATTTCATTACAGGAGGCGAATTGAACGAGGTATTTTCAGAAGCGTAACCACTGGAAAAAGTCTTACTATCACTTGATGGTGTTGCCACATATGATCCATTTAAGTGCATGAACGGATTGACTTCTTGATATGCATTGCTTAATGTAGAAGTATGGTAGAAATAGTTTGATGGAGTACTTTGGTATGGTGAAGTATTCCAGTTATAGTTGTACTGAGCCATTTTTATTCAGTTGTTAATTTTTTTTGGAACTTAAAAATTTTTCTGTTCTCAACAAACAAGTTGATATTATTTATATTATTTATTTTTAATTTTTAAGTGATTTGATAAATTAAAATTCAATGAATTTTATTTATATGAATGATTACTCAGTACTAATTGAGTGAATTTTCATTCATTGACTTTTCAAATGGCCAAATTTTACATAAGAATATTACAGCTAATTAATTGAGACGATTACTAAAGTGTGATCATTATCAATAATTAGTTAATTTGCAATATTCTCAATTTTATTGGTGAACAGTGAATGACAAGATTTCTCAGGTAGACTTGCAGCATGTTGTATTGCTCAGTAAGTCCTGTAATCAGTTATTTTATTACAAAATGGTGTATCAATAGCAAATTAGCTTGGCTAAGTCAACTTATTGTAAATGTGTATGTCAATTAAGATATTTTAATCTCATATTAGGAAAAAAATTAAATTAACTTAAAATTTAAGTTTATTAAATCATTATGTCAAAATACATTAAGCAAAAATTTCAAGTTAAAAATAAAATTATTATTTAATAAATATATTTCGAAAAAAAAACGTTAATTACGAAAATTTCTATTCTAGTTGTCTTGTGGGAAAGGACCAGCCAAAACTTTGCGAACAAATACTAAAAAAAATTGATTAGAATTAAACAAATAAATAAAGGTTATGAAAATAGGACAAACCATCATAATTCATCATGCCTTCACCATCCTCTTTGGTGTCTGTGCTTTTCATGATTTCATCTAATTGATCTGGTGAGAGTTTTTCAGCTAGAAATAAAAATAAATGATTTTTTTGTAACATAATTAATTACATCATTTTTAAGATAAAATTTCAATCATTCTTAGAACAACTTTTCATAAAAAAATTAAAAATAGAAATTTAGTTGTTTATTTAAAATTTAAACATTAAATTCAACTTAGATAAAAATAACAATGAAATGAAAATATTTATTTCTAATTAAGTCACTAAATTCAATTTATTAAAAAAAATGATAATTCTTTATAAAACATTTTACGAAAAAATATAAATTAATTTAATGCTGAAAATAAAAATTTTTTTTTTTTAATTTTAAATTAACTAACACTAGAAAGCCAGAGCTTTTTTAAAAAATTTAAACTTGAATATTAACTCACAGAAATAAAGCTTTAAAAAATTACTCAAAAAAATTAAAAATAAATTTTTAATAACTTAAATTATTCTTTATATTTTATTTGTTTTTGTTTTTTTTTTTGAAATTTTAATTTGAAAATTTTGGAATCAATCAGCCGGACTTTCTAGTGTTAAAAGATAATTTAATCATTTCCTTTTAATATATCCGCTAAAGTTTTTCAAATATCAAGTTAAAAAGTATGGAAAAAAATATTTTGTTCAAAATCATTAAATTGTGTTTTCTAATCAAGAAATAAAAAAAAAATTTGTAGGCATGATTTATCCATTATGTTTAATTATAGAGAACATTTTTTTATAGAAAAAAATAAAAAAAATATTAAAAATTAAGTTCAAGCTTTCGAGAAAAAAAATAAAATTAAAAGATAAACTTACCCATGGCAACCAAGACTTGACTCAACTCAGCCAAAGACAAAAGACCGTTCGATTCCTTATCGTACAATTTAAGA